>JBBPBS010000749.1:3210948-3234035 GCA_037974835.1 Cicer judaicum
TTTTTTTTTTTTTTTATTATGTTTGGTTAACAAATATTTTTATTCTATTGGTTACTATTTCATTTATAAATTATTTGTTATTAAAAGGCTTATCATATACATGTTATTAAAAGGCGGATCAAATACATGTTGTTATACGACAAGATGATTCTGTTAAATGGAGGAGCAAACTCAAAGAAAATCAAACATACATCATCCATAACTTTTCTGTTTTTCCAAGTACTTTCCAGTTCAAATATTGCCTCCATGAATTCAAAATTGTTTTCAATTCTGCTACTTTTGAAGAAGAGATTGACCTCCCTGAAATCCCACCAACTCAGTACCGTTTTGTCTCTTTTAGCACCATTTTGAATGGGCAGAATCCTCCTAACAACTTAATTGGTAATACTATCAATTCTTTTTTTTTTAAACAATATATATGTGTTTTTATATTTTCCGTGTTTCAATGGATAACTTACCTTTTTTATTTAAAGATATTATTGGGGTATTGGATGAGGTCATTTCTTCAACTTCAACCTCATCAACCAAAAAAATTTGTGTCACCATCAAAATCAAAGATCTCAGGTAACAACAATATTTATATTTAATTAATATATTATACAAAGCATGTTTCAAATGTTATTATTCATTTCATTAGCGGAAACATCCTTACTTGCTCCCTATGGGAGTCTTATGGTACACAATTTCTCAATTATGTTAAAGCTCACCCCAACTCTGGTCCCATCATTATAATCTTCCATCATGCACGAGTGAAGCCTCCAGAAAGTATTGTTAATTCAACACAAGTACTAACTATTTAATGAAATATTTTGTTTGTTACAATATACTTCAATGTAGTTGTTAATTAATTACTTCTATATGGCAAGAAACAGCGAACCTACAATCACTAATGCATGGAGTGGAACTAAACTTCTTATCAATGAAAACACACACCAAATCAACGAATTCAGAAATCAGTAAGTTGACCAACTTTTTACAAATGTCTTCCAATTATTGCAATTATGATTTAGCTTGATTAAAGGTGAAACGATTCTAATGATGTCGACCGCTCATATTCAATGAATGCAGGTTACCTACAATAGATGATATAGATAACTACATTCAGGGCAGTCAACTACAAACTCAGATCACATCTTCATCTCAATACACCTCACAGAAGAAATTTATGTACAATGCTCAAGTTAAAACTCTTCGCCAAATCAAGGCTATTGGACATGTAACTATAATTTCATAACACTATTTTTATGTAGATATATACACTATTTAATTGTTGCAATTTTTTTAATTACAACATGGTTTTTAGGAAATGATTTGTGTCACTGTTGCAACTCTGTCAAAGGTTGTGCCAGAAAAATTCGGTTGGTTTTATCTTGGTTGCACTAATTGCACAGTCAAAGCTAAAGAAGGGATTACAAATTATCAATGTAAATGTGGTGTTCAGGTTGCCGAACCAATTCCAAGGTACATCAAACATTAATATATGGTGTTATATATATATATATATTATATATATATATATATATATATATATATTATATATATATATATATATATATATATATATATATATTTTAAAAGTATGTAATTTTATTTGTTCTTCATAATTCAAAATATATTGTCTAAACAAAGTAAAACTAAATGGTTACAATTTTCTAACTTATAGGCATATGGAATAAAGTAGAAACAATTTGTATAGTATTAACGGTTAGTGTTACTATTGGAAAGGTTTTCTCTTAACTATCATATAAGGATATGAATTTGTTCGCAAACTAAAAGCAAATAGCCCATAAGAGTAGTTCAATATTCAACCTTAATTTATCAGTATTTATAAATAAATATTAAAGTCCTTATATGAAACACTTATTGGTATCATTACTAACAACATAAAACAGGTACAAAATGATCATTGAAGTTTTCCACGACAATTGCTTTTGTAACTTCCTTATGTGGGACCAGGATTGTACTTCACTACTTGGAATTTCAGCATCTCAAATGAGGAAGAATATGATTGAGGCATGTATCTAATACTTAGTCCAACTAAATTGATAGTTTCGATATTTATTGTTTATCACATAATATGACATAAATCATTTACCTGAAACATGTTACAGGCTGGTGATACTGACATAAGGATATATCCATCAGAACTTGAAGACATAATGGGGACGACTCTAGCTTTTCGTGTAAAACTACAACCATCTTCAAAACAGTATTCTGTTAATAAGTCATGGAGTAATGCTGCACTTATTGTTGCAATTAAGGAACAATTTCAAATTGAACAGGTATTCAAACCATATATTGCCTTATTATATATTCTAATTGTAATAAATTATATATATCAAAAATTGCACAACTTAAATTAATAGAAGTCCATTTTCAGAACACATCTAAAGGAGAACCGAGTCGTGAACTTCTTAGTCAAGAAACACTATTTGACACTGTATGTATATGTACACGACTCTCTATAAGTGCATCATTTTGATAAATACATTTTGATTTCATAAATCTTTATGACAATAATCTAATTAATTCCTATAAACTTTATGAAATATGTAGCAATCATTATCAATGACTGGTGAAAACGATATTGAAAATGTTCAGTCAGCTACACTGGCTAAAAGGCCTCCAACTGATGACCAACCAGATAATGCGGGTAACGATGCAATTGCAAGTGCCCAACTATCATCATCAAAACCAATCAAGAAAGTCAAATGTGAATAGGAACTACAATGAATTATGTGCTACATAGTAGATGATGACATCAATTATGTTAAAAATTATTATTATATGTTGTAATTATAAGGTCTAATGATGTTTTGCCTCATGAAGTATGAATCATGGGATATATATATTCTCAAATTATGTATTATTGTAAACACTAAACACAAGTACACTTTTTGGTTCAATGTTATTATTATAGGATTGGTGTTTAACTGATTAATGCCTTTAGAAACAGTAATATGGAAAATATTAATATTAATATGTTGTCTATTTAAAAAATTATATATGACTAAAGAGTAAATTGATTACTATCTTAAATTATAGTTTTTTTTTTGCATAATACAACATAAGTTATACAATTAGGCTATAAAATAACTCAAACTTTCGTACGTTATAAATAATATATTACATTTTTTTTTATGAATCAAATTGGTACGTTTATTTTATAAAAAATCAAGTCATATTTTATTTTTTAACAATTAATATCAATCAATAATGTCAATTTAGTATAGTACAATTCCCAAAATCAATATAGTTTAAAAATTTACGGTTTAATGACAATGATGTGTTTCATAAAATATTGATAAAGTTTTTGGTTAACCAATATCAAATATTTATTGTTCCTAAATTGGTTTACCATTGTCAATGTTGTTTTTGGTAAGATTAAAACATATAATATTGTTTATCATGATATAAATAAAAGTTTTGATTTATCATCGATCGAAAAAAAATGAACCTCCAATCATGAAATAATAATTACCTCAAGTATTGTTGTAAACACTAAACACAAGTACACTTTTTGCTTCAAATTTATTATTATAGGATTGATGTTTAATTCATTAATGTCTTTAAGAACAGTAATATGGAAAAATATTGATATGTTGTCTATTAGAAAAATATAAACTCAGTGATTATTCTTATATCTCTATATTTAAAAAATTATATATGACTAAAGAGCAAATTGATTACTATCTTAAATAATAGTATTTTTTTTGTTTTTGTTGCATAATACAACATAAGTTATACAATTAAGCTATAAATAATATATTACATTTTATTTTATGAATCAAACTGATTCGTTTATTTTATAAAAAATCAAGTCATATTTTTTTTAACAATTAATATCAATTAATAATGGCAATTTAGTAAAGTACAGTTTCCAAAATCAATATGGTTTGAAAATATAATGTTTAATGACAATTATGTGTTTTGTGAAATAGTAATAAAGTTTTTGGTTAAGCAATATCAAATATTTATTGTTCCTAAATTGGTTTAGCATTGTCAATGTATTTTTTGGTAAGATTATAACATATAATATTGGTTATCATGATATAAATAAAATTTTAGATTTAACATGGAAACAAAATTTAACCTCCATCATGAAACTATAACAACCTCTATCATAAAAAAAAAATTAACCTCTATCATGAAAAATTAATCTCCATCATCAAACAAAAATAATTGTATATCTATATCATGCAAGAAATCATAAAAGATAATATGGATGATTACACTATTGTTAGAAAAACGAGAGCTACAAAAGCAAGACATAAAAGGAAAACTATATTGGAAAAAAGAAGAGCAAAAAGGATGAAACTTGATTGTCACTCTACTATGTCAAATCCCAATTCTGAATTAAATGTTACATGTAATTATCAAAAACCTCCTTTGTCTGATATTACATTGGGTGTTAACAACAAATGTTCAATATCTTCTTTTAATTAGAGTTACACCTCAAACATAAAGACAGGGGGGAGTGTTATACAAAGTCAACAACATTCAAATTTCTGTCATCGGACAAACGGATATCAACTGTCTGGACTACACGCTTTGGGGGCTAATCTTTTTAGAAAATTTCAAAATGATGATTCAGGTTCATGTTCAACATCAAAAGCATGACCAAACGTGCTCCCATTAAACACACAAACATATGAGAATGACAATAGCGACGATGACTTACATGTCTCGGATCCTGAATTCAATGATAGTGAAGGCACATACCGTATTAGCCAAATATATGATTTATCTTTTGAAAATCATGTACAAACTAAATGCAAATGAACGAACTAAAATGATTCCTTTAATAGATGCAATTGATGATGTCGTAGATAGTAATACTTATGAAGATGAAGTTTTCCTCAACAATAACACGTTTGAAGAATCTGTCAATAGACAAGGTCTATTTATGCATTTTAAGGTTATAATTTAATATGTTTAATATTTAATATGTTATGAAGTTGTTAATATTAAATTACTTGATGTTGATTTATTTCAATATATTCTGATCTTGGCAATTCCATGATTAAATGCAATTATTGTGGAGCAAATATGTGGTACCAAGAACGAATGAATAAAAGTTCTCATTCTGCAAATCCAAAATTTTCCATGTGTTGTGGCAATGGAAAAGTGCAACTTCCTCTACTAAAGACACCACCACCACTTTTTCGAAAACTACTTTTCACACATGATTCCCCTAAAAGTAAAAACTTTCAACAATATATTAGGATGTATAATATGATGTTTGCATTCACCTCTCCAGGAGCAAAGTTGGACAATAGGTTTAATACTGGACGAGGACCACCAAATATGAGAATACAAGGTCAAACATGTCACAGGATAGGCAGTTTGTTACCACTACCTGGTCAAACACCCAAGTTTGCACAACTATATATTTACGATACTGAAAATGAGATCCAAAACAGAATTCAAGGATTCAGGTAAACTTATCATCTATAAGTATTATGTTAGCATTTTTAATATACATTCTATCAATTATATTATGTTTAGTAAGCTTCTATAGCAACAAATAAACACAAAATTCAGTATATAATTTCATATAGTTATCATACATTCATTAATATATAATAATAATAATAATAATAATACGAACACAAAGATAGAGAGAAAAGTCATGCTAATTGATAATTTTATTAATCTAAAATATCAATAAATTTTGGATTTTTAATTCATATGCCTTACAAACAATTGCATGTTTCCTACCACATTTTTCAATACTATCTTCGTAAACACTAACAATTTGATATTATAAATTATGAATATATAGGAACAACAATATTGATCAACAGACAGTTCAAGAGCTTAGTAACATGCTTTACTAATACAACATACATGCTCAATCATTTAAAATGGCAAGAGTACGATTGCAAGATAATCAAGTGCATGATTTGAAACTACGCTTGATTTCTGAAAGATCATCTGATGGAAGATTATATAACCAACCAACTGTGTCTGAAGTGGCTGCACTAATAGTTGGTGATGTGGATACAGGTTCAAAAAGAGATATTATAATGGAGACACAAAGTGGTACGCTAAAAAGGATTGACGAGTTTCATCCAAGTTATTTAGAATATCATTATCCTTTGCTATTCCCTTATGGTGAAGATGGTTATAGACCAAAAATTGCTCATAGAGACACAGTACGAACAAAAAGTTCTAAGCGAAATCAACTTACAATACGAGAATGGCTTGCATATAGAATTATGTCAAGAGATCATGAGGCACAAACAATATTGACATCAAGAAGATTACTCCAACAATTCTTGGTTGATGGATTCACAATGATGGAGGGACAAAATCTCAATTGGTTGAGAAACAACCAATCAAAATTGCGAGTTGAAAAATATCGCAGTTTGAATGACAAACAGGGAAACAACCAAGTTCAAGGTTCAAATAGGGGTAAGAGAGTTGTGTTACCAGCAACATATGTCGGTAGTCGTCGTTACATGAATAACTTATACTTTGACGGCATGGCTATTTGTAGCTATGTTGAATTTCCTGACCTTTTTATTACATTTACATGTAATCCTAATTGGCCAGAAGTTCAACGATTGTTGGCATCAAATAATTTAAAAGCTATTGATCGTCCAGACATAATTGCAAGGATATTTAAAATGAAGTTTGACGAGCTACTAGCAGATTTGACAAAGAAACAAGTTCTTGGCAAAATACTTGCATGTAAGTATTCCTCTTAATATTTATTAATAGTTTATATGTTGTAAACTTATATGCTCATCATGTAACAAATTGAAAATTAACCTTTGTAGATATGTACACCATTGAATTTCAAAAGCGAGGTTTGCCACATGCCCATATCTTGATATTCCTTCATCCATCAACAAAATACCCAACACCAGATGATATTGACAAAATAATTTCAGCTGAAATTCCGGACCATGTCGGTGATCCAGAATTGTACAATTTGGTCAAATCACACATGATACATGGACCATGTGGTTTATCAAACCATAAAGCACCGTGCACAAAAGATAGAAAATGTAAAAAGTTCTTTCCAAAAAAGTACCAAGATAGAACTATTGTTGATCAAGATGGATTTCCAGTGTATAAAAGAACTCATAATACACGAACAGTTGACAAGAATGGCATCCATCTAGATAATCGGTTTGTTGTCCCATACAACCAACATTTGCTTCGTAAGTATCAAGCTCACATCAACACGGAATGGTGTAATCAAAGTACATCAATCAAATACTTATTTAAGTACATCAACAAAGGTTGTGATAGAATAACTGCAATGATAGTGCCAAATGAATCATTGTCCGCAGAACCAGAAGTTGATGAGATTAAACAATATCTTGATTGTAGATATGTCTCACCCAGTGAAGCGTGTTGGAGAATCCTAGCTTTCCCATTACACGGAAGAAAACCGGCTGTTGAAAGATTGTTTTTCCACTTACAGGGTGAACAACCAATTTACTATCATGATTATGAAAATATTAATAATGTTTTGCAAAAAGCATCAGTTACAGAATCCATGTTCACCTCATGGATGGAAGCAAATAAGGTATATCCTGAAGCTAGAGAATTAACATATAGCAAATTTGTGTCCAAGTTTGTATATGTTAAAAGTAAAAGATGTTGGAAGACTTATATGGGTTCCACCATGTACAGGAGAGTTATATTATTTGAGAATGATGCTCACTCATGTTAAAGGCCCACAAAGTTATGAACAAATAAAGACATTTTCTAATTGTATTTATGATAGCTTTCAAGATGTCTGTTTTGCAATGGGGTTGATTGGAGATGATAAAGAATACATTGAAGCTATCAAAGAGGCACATAAATGGGGATCTGGATATTTCTTGCAGAAACTTTTTGTGACCATGCTCTTGGCAAGTACTATGAATCGACCAACTGATGTGTGGAATAAGAGTTGGCATTGGTTAGCAGACGGAATTTTATATGAGCAAAGAAGGATCTCAAACAACAAAGGTATACAATTAATTATCCAATTACTATATTTTATTAACATAATATTACTCCAACTACAATAGTGGTCGGTGATACTAAATTATATAGGAATAATATCTTAAAGTTATTATACTACAAACATATATTATTTTCTGCACAAATTAAATGATTTTTTTTATTGAATTCATTCATTTGTTTTTATATGTTATCTTACAAAATAATTTACTATTCTCAATTCATTCTAAACAAAAAAAGTATATATGCATCATCATACTAAATTTAATTAGCTTTATCGATATCAACATAAAATACATCTCATGCTATTACTTCATTTCTAATATAATTAAAAATTTATATGTTATTAGATTTGATGCTAAATGATGATGAGATTCAAAATTTAACTCTCGTGCAAATTGAGAAACATTTGCAAGATAACAGAAAGAGCTTAAAGGAATACAAGCCAATGCCATATCCAAAAGGATATGTGATGACACAATTGGGGAATAGACTTATTTATGAAGAACGTAACTACAATGTAGCAGAACAATTTCAAGAGTTTCAAACTTTGTACGCAACGCTTACAGGTTAGTTGACAATTATTTTCAAATAAATTTGAATATGATTTTTATTCAATATTTTAAATTTTTATTATATTGGTTAAAAATAGATGAGCAAATTGTGATCTTCCTTAAAATCATGAAAGCTGTCGAGGAGCAAAAGGGGGGAGTATTTTTTCTTTACGACTACGGTGGTATAGGAAAAACATTTATGTGGCGAATGTTGGCTTCAAAAATACGTTCAGGAAAGCAAATTGTGTTGACAGTGGCCTCAAGTGGAATAGCATCACTATTGCTACCAGGTGGGAGAACAACACATTCAAAGTTTAAAATTCCTATTCCTACACCAGAGTCATCTACATGTAATATAGATAAATATAGTGATCATGCAGAATTACTGAAGGCAACCAAATTAATCATATGGGATGAAGCGCCTATGGCTCATAAGTTTTGTTTTGAGGCACTTGATAAAACATTGAAAGATATCATGAGTGAAACTAAGTTCAAATATACTATCTTTGGAGGCAAGGTTGTAGTATTTGGTGGAGATTTTAGGCAAATTTTACCGGTTATCCCAAGAGGAAGCCGATCAGATATTGTTAATGCAACAATTAACTCTTCCTATATTTGGGATCATTGTCAAGTGTTAAGACTCACGAAAAACATGCGTTTGTTGCCAGCAATGCAAAGAGAAAATATGGATGAACTTAAACAATTTTCAGAATGGATCTTAAAACTAGGAGATGGAAAGCTTTCAGAGTCTAATGATGGTCATGCAGATATCCAAATACCACCGGAGTTGACAATCACTAACTTCAATGATCCACTTCAAGCAATCGTTCAAAGCACGTATCCAAATTTAATCCAAAATTACAAGAATGAAGATTTTTTGCAATGTAGAGCAATTTTGGCGTCAACAATAGAGATTGTTGATTCAATAAATGAATATGTGATGACCTTAATACCAGGTATTATTATTATTATTATTATTATTATTATTAAACCTTTATTTATATAATTATAGTTGTTGAATTATGTGTATACTCAACTAATATCGTTACTTTATTGCACTAATTATAGGAGAAGAAAATGAGTATTTAAGTTCAGATTCTGTTGATTGTTCAGAAAGTCATGGAAATGAATCTTTTGATATCCTTACACCTAAATTTTTGAGCACGTTAACTACCTCAGGCCTTCCAAACCACAAAATAAAACTAAAAGTTGGAACTCCAATCATGCTTTTGCGAAATCTTGATCAATCTGAAGGTTTATGTAATGGAACAAGACTTATTGTTACAAGGCTTGCAAATCATGTGCTCGAAGCAAAGATAATTTCAGGAAAAAATATTGGAAGCTTGATATATATCCCACGAATGTCTATGTCACCTTCTCAATCACCTTGGCCTTTCAAGCTAATTAGGAGACAATTTCCCATAGTTGTTTCCTATGGTATGACAATCAACAAATCACAAGGACAATCATTGAACTGTGTTGGGATATACATGCCAAAACCAGTCTTTAGTCATGGTCAGTTATATGTAGCTATTTCAAGAGTTAAAAGCAAGAATGGATTGAAGATTTTAATACATGACAAATATAAGCAGACATCGTATACAACAAACAATGTTGTATACAAAGAGGTTTTCCAATCTCTTTGATTTGTAAGTATATTATTTTCTTTAATTATTCCATAAAAAGATTTAACTATAGACATTGAAATCATTTAAATATTGTACTTTTCAATTACTTAATCAACTTTTCAATTACTTAAAAGTTGTTGCTCAATTATTTTGTAATTTAATATTGTACTTTACACTACTCTATTGAGTATTCCATCATGGATATGCGACAATATTGCTTTACCATAATATACATAAATCTAATTTAACAAATATGCTTAGTTTTATAGTAAACAATACAATTAGCAATTTCGATTTTTTTTGGTCAATTTTTGCAATAGAAAGACAATTTTCAATCATTATTATTTTGTTGAGATGGATCGTTAACTAACATTGAACATGTTATAAAAAGAATATACTATAGAGAATGTACTCGAACCATTAAAACTTAAAGTATATTGTTAACTCTATTTCTCATATTTTGTTATCTTATCAAACAATCAAAATACAATTTAAATTACATCAGAAGATGATATTAATTGACATGCAAATTATGTTACAGGCCTTTGGTGCAGATTATGACCTTTGATGCAAATTATGTTATATGGTGCTGGTGCAGATTATGACCCTTGGTGCAAAAAAATACAAGAAATGAAGTTATCTTTCAACATTACAAAAGTCATTGATAATACATTACTAATTAAACATCAAAATCCAATCATCAACGATTGATAATGTATGGATGAAATTTGTAAGGTAGATTTCTTTACATGTAAAACATATTTTAGTAAACTATGATTTATTATTATCTGTCGTAATCAATGACATTCAAATTCTATTATTACGATGATTTCATTCTAACTTGCATGCTCATTGTCTTCAAAAATTGTTTTCTACAAATCAATATTATTTGGGTCACTTCAAAAATTGTTTTCTACAAATCAATTTTAACTCTCACAACGAAAACCTATCATAAATTATTTTGTTGTCATGTTAATAATTTTAAGTACAACAAATATATTAATTTGATAATTATCAACTACAGTAATTAACTTCATTGATTTTATTCTATTTATTATAAAAAATACTTAATTAAATAAAAATATATAAACGACGCACCACCCGTGCAATAGCACCGGTATTATACTAGTTTTTATACAAAAGTTCATCAAAATTTTCAAATAAAACTTATAAAATTAATTATCATCTTCAATATAATGCAAATTTCATCAAATTCATAACTCAAATATTTAAATAAACTCATATTTTTATTTTTTATTTGATGAATTTGATGTTGTTGGGGATGAAAATATGAATTTATTTGAATATTTGAGTTGTGCATTTGATGAATATATGTTTTTCTTGAAATTGATATTGAATTTTATGGGTTTTGTTTGAAGATTTTGATGAATATTCTAAGTTTTTGTAAAGAAATGATAACATTGTTGACATTTTAAGATATACAGAATTAAATTGTTACTTAAAATTAAATATAAGACTAAATCGAGAATATTAAAAAAAATATAAAAGACTAAAGTGTTACCTGAAATTAAGTTAAACCACTGCATGAACAATTATGCCAAAAATTTATCATAATTTCTTAATCATTTAGTCATTAAAATTTGTTATCTTTAAAACATCACTAAAAATTATCCTAACAAACTTATTCTTACTATTTCTCCTACTTTGTCTATTAAACATGTCCTTAAGAGATTTATTTTAAGGAATCAAACATTTGAGTAAATTAATAGTGTTGCTAAAATATATAAGTTATATGAGACCACTTAAAATAAAATTAACGTTTGGGAGTTGAATTTGAAAGAAATTTAAAAGGCTAAGTCTATATTTTACAATATATTTAAAATATTAAAAGAATAACGGAATAGACAAACATATAACATTTTAATTTCATTTAATTTATTTGAAAAAATAGGTGCAATATAGCTCATGCGATTCCTTAAATTAATTTCAGATAACATTTCAATCTTTTATTTATTTTTTCTCGATTTGGTCTTTTATCATAAAATTCAACAATATAAAGAATGAAAATATGAGTTTATTTGAAGATTTGAGTTATATGTTTGATAAAATTTGCAGATGATAATTAATTTTATGAGTTTTGTTTGAACATTTTGATGAAGTTTTGTAAAAAAAGAGATAACAATGTTAACATTTTAAAACATAAAAGATCAAATTGTTTATTTAAAATTAAATAAATGGCCAAATTAATGAAATAAAATAAAAAATAACTAAAATATTATCTGAAATTAAGTTAAAAAATCACATAAATAAAATTAAACAGATCCGTGAATGACCATATTCGTATATGACAAATGGAAGGTGTGTTGTGATGCAATTTTTTTTTTATATAAATGAAAAGTTGCTCCCCACGTAGTTGTTTGCTCTTGAATTAGAAGGATTCTACAAAACTAATGAAATAGGAAATGAAAAGGATTGTGGTTGACTCTTATAACACAAATGGAAACATTTTCAATGATTAATTGGTACATATTTTTGGTTAGGTAATTATAGTTTTATCATATATGAAGAAAGAGCTACCAGCGAGCTTTGAAATGGAAGGATATACAATGCGTGGCCAACGTGTACTGTGTGCTACATATGTTCTAGTTTCTTTTTTTTTAATCTAAACATATGTTCTAGTTTATGTGCACTAACTAAAATAAGTGTATTTTTAATTTCTATAAATTTCTTTTTAGTATCAAACCACCATTAGCAACAAAGATACTTACCATCCTCAATGAAAAAGTTCATTTTTGAGTTTTTAAGTAAATTCTATATCTTATACAAAAAGTGAGCCTTCATTTGTATTGGAATGCATCATTCATTTATTTATAATATTGATCAATGTAATGATTTAGTAGTGGTAGTATATATAATCATTATAATGATATAAACTTTTAATTTAGTAAATATTACATCGGTATAATTGACTCATTCTCTTTATGTATCAAGTGAGTAGAGTTGTGATTTCAGATACTAAGATAGTTAAATCTAAACCTTAAAACTATTAATGGATTGTTATGATTGAAAGTTATTTAAATATGACTTAAAAAAATCATATGACTTTGTGTATTAATTTTAGCAATTCATAATTAAGGTGATTAGTGAATGACCATCAAATCTTTGTAGAATAAACTAAGATTTTGAGACAAACTTTGTATATGACAAATGGAAGGTGCGTTGAGGTGCATTATATTATTGGCTTGATTGTAGTTTTGGCTCCCTATTTTAACTGAATCACAAAAGTAGTCCCTCCATTTTATTTCTCTTCAGTTTTGGTCCCCAAACAGAATTTTGGTCCAAAATTTGATGAAATTTCATTTTTTTTTTGCGTTTATTTAAGTCACACAATGCTTCAAGATCTCGTAGTGCAACAACAATTGTACCTGAAATCTATGATCATAAATGGTGTGGTGTGACTTAAATAAATCAAACTTCATTAAGTTTTGGACTAAAACTGGAGAGAAACAAAATAAAAAACTATTTTTGCGATTCAACTAAAATAGGGAGACCAAAATTGCAATTAAACTTTTTGTTGCTTAGTTGCAGTTTTAATTCCTTATTTTACTAATTATCTAAATCGATGATCCTATTTTAAATAATAATTTTGGTCCCTAATTATGATTTTTTTTAACTATAAATAGTGATGTAACATATTTTAAATAATGTTATATATGATATAAAATAATTGACATTTATTAAAATTGCAATTAAACCTTCTAAAAACTTAATTTTTAACTTCAAAATAATTTTATTTTTGTAATTAAATTAATGACATATTAATATTAATGCATCTATAGAGTTCAATTATTGAAAAATCAAGAGATAGACTTAATAGCGAAAAGTTCCCTTAACCATGAATCATGTATGAACAAAAATTTACATGAAGAATTAATGTGTTTATCATCTTGAAACATCATAAGGATACAAATCTCTTGAATTGTACTTTAACTTTGATCATCGACTAAAAAGTATCGAAGAAGATACAAATAATATTATTTTGCTCGATATAATGTATTTTATATATCCTTTTTGTCAATTTAAATAAGGAATTTGCTAATTAACATACACTCATTATCTTACATGTGTAAATTAGTAATAAAATTTTAGTCATAATATGTTAATTTACAATTTTTTAAGAAGAAACAAAAATAAAAAATAATTGATTAATTTTTAAATCATTTTTAATTTACAAAATAATAATTGAATTTTTTATATTAAAAAATACCGATCAACTTAATTGTTATTTTTTTTTATTTTACACTACAATTTTAAAGATTATATAATTATTTTGATGTAATAAAAGGTTATTTATACCTAAATCAATATAAATGTTTTTATTTAATTTTAATATTTTGATAAAAATATTAAATTAGTCTAAGAAATTAATTTATTATTTTATCGAAATGCAACGACTGTTTACTCCATTTTATTTCTCCTTGATTCATATAAAATTAATTTCTTCAATGTCAATAAAGTGGAATGGATCCCTAGAACATTACCCTCTCTCTCATGTGTGCACTCTTTAGTGAAAATGCATTTTATTATTATTTATAATTATTTTTAATATTATTAAATTAAATGAGAAAGTTAAAGAATAAAGAATGTATAATTAAAGAGTGTGTCAGCGAGATGCTGCATCTCTACTTCTTTGTACCATAAATCACTCATTGTTTGGAATTTGCATCCACATTCAATTTCTTGAAAACATAGTACCCAGAAGAGAGTAAAAGCTAGTCAACATGTATGTTTCTGCATTTTTTTTTTAATTTAATTAATTATTAATTTGTTTTTATTACTTTCCCTTTTCTGGGTATTTCAAATTTGTTGGAAAAATGTGTTTTTTTCTAGTGGGGTTTGAGTCTTGAAGCTAAAGTTTGTTCCTTTATGATTTTTGAATTTGTCTTGCGTGTGTTCAAGTTTGTGTGATCATTTTTTTGTGTCTATTTTTACTTCATTCATATAGTTTTTAATCATAGATTCATATTCACTCTTTCTTTTAATATATATGAATTGATGCATTAATTGAGTGACCCCAATTGGTTGTTTTATCACTTTCCCTTTCTGGGCATCTCAAATTTGTTTGAAAGAAGTGTTTTTTCTCTAGTGGGGCCTATCTTTGGTTCTTGAGGTGTAAAATTGATTTTGATATGTTAAGTTGCTCTTGAGTAATTGATTCTGCCTCAAGAATTGATTCTAACTCGAAAGCTAGAATTTGTAGCTTTTGAGTCTAACCGTGATTTTTATACTGAAAAATGTATCTAAACATAAATCACTTTACAAAATCAATTCATTAAAGATCAATTTTTGTCACCGCAGAACCAAACATATAGCAAGTATGAACCTTTATGCTTCACTGTCATATAGTTTGTAGTCATTTTACTCACTTTTGATTATTTGTTTGATCTGTTGTGGATTTATATAGCAGGGTTGTATTTGGAGATTGATGGTAATTTGATATGGTACAATTCAACTACTCACTGTTTCAAGCTGTGCTGTACAAAGTTGTGGAAAGTTTCTGTATTTTGGAAAGTTTTCATATGATTTGAGTTTTTATTTTTGGTGATAAAAAATTTAGATTCGAGGAAGCAATCGGGGAGAACCATCAATCTCATTGATGATTTATAATAGAATCTACTCATAACTTAACAACTGTGAAATTTTGAGTTTGAACCAAAGTCACAAGAAGTGCGAACGAAAGGTCCTTCTATCCGTGCCAACTATAATAGAATTTACGTATAACCTACCAATTGTGAAATTTTGGATTTGAACCAAAGTCACAACAGGTGTGAGCGGAAGGTCCAACTATTTGTGCCAACTATAGTTGGATATGCTTAAGGGTTTAGTTTAGTGTCAACTTTGAAGCTAGTAGGGTTAATTGAAAGGCATGTTTTGGAGGGTTGCATCCCCAAAAGGTTCTTCAAATGCAAGACCAATTTCTTGGATTGTAGTTTCATTTGGAGTAGTTGCAGTATTCTTAACTTTTGCTTCTTGGTTTATTCTATCAAATCCTATTGGTTCCACTTTCCATGGTTATTTCTATGGTGTAGAGAATTCAGCTTCAAAAACTTCTGATTTTTCAGTCTCTCAAATGAATACAACTTCTGTTGATCTTCACATGAATGCAAGTTTAGATTTAGGAGATAATAAACCACTCGTTGATCTTCAACCATTGATAGTTTCAAGCGGTGTGTCAAGTGATAATAGAAAAATAGAACAAATTGATACTAATTCAAATTCAGAAGTACCTTTCGGTGAATCTGCTTCACCGAAAATTGTTCCGGTAGCTAAGGAGGTGAATGGCTTAGAAACTTCTGATGCAGTGGCTTCAAAAGCACCTATTCCAGTGTCTGCTACCAATTCCTCCATTATGAAAGGTAATATTAGAATTGAGAAAATCAGTTTCATAGCTTTAATGAATATAAGTCAAATGATGAATCCTATGCTGTTTTTGGTAATTTAGATTGCATCTTCTGTTGTCTTGCAGGGTTGTTCAAACTTGTTTTCAATTTTTCATTTTACTTACCATATTCTTATTTTATAGTATAATCATTATAATTTTTGTTTTCTTTGCTTTGTTCTCTTTTGGAAATAAATGGAGCCATTATGTTAGGAGTAGTTTCATTTTTATCACTTTTACTTTGTTATGCATTTCTTATTTTATTGTGACTGGTTTTTTCATTTTTTATGTAGGTTGTGATCTGTACCATGGAAATTGGATATACGATCCATTGGGACCGTTATACACAAACAACTCGTGTCCTGTATTGACACAGACGCAGAATTGTCAGGGTAATGGTAGGCCTGATAAAGATTATGAGAATTGGCGATGGAAACCTTTTCAGTGCGACATCCCACGATTTGATCCGAGGAAGTTTTTGGAGCTAATGAGAGGCAAGACATTGGCTTTTATTGGTGATTCAGTGGCTCGAAACCAGATGGAGTCAATGCTGTGTGTTCTCTGGCAGGTTATTTTCATTCCATATACTAATTTTATGTTATAGCTTTAGAAATCAAACCCGACGTTAAAGAAAATAGAGAAATAAACTCACATTAGAACACATACGATTGATCACAGAGTTCAGTAAATTGTGCCGTCGTCTCCGACATTAGAGTGACTGGTGTATTTTTTGTATTATGCAATTTGCAAAGTTACGTCACTCCACTTTATAAGTGAAAATAAGTCATATTTAACTCAGTGTCAGTGCCGAGTCTGGTAACTCATGTTTGTGTCAGTGCTTTATTCAAATTAAATGCTTAACTACAAAATATGATATTTCAGGCAGAGGAACCCGAGAATCAGGGACATCGCAACATACAGCGATACTATTTTAAGTCTACATCTGTAACGATTGTCCGAATATGGTCCTCATGGCTTGTCAAACATAATTCAGAACCATTTGACTTTGCTCCAGCTGGTGTGGAGAAAATATATCTTGAATCCCCTGATGAGATGTTGATGGAATTTCTCCCAACATTTGACGTCGTTGTTCTTTCTTCCGGCCATTGGTTTACTAAGCAATCTGCATATATCTTAAACAACGAGATCGTA
Source organism: Cicer judaicum (assembly GCA_037974835.1). Classification (NCBI taxonomy): domain Eukaryota; kingdom Viridiplantae; phylum Streptophyta; class Magnoliopsida; order Fabales; family Fabaceae; genus Cicer; species Cicer judaicum. The sequence continues at coordinate 3,228,648 of JBBPBS010000749.1, forward strand.
GGAGGACAATTGTGGTGGCCAGACAAGTCTCGGCGTATGAAAATCAACAGTGTTGAAGCATTCGGTATATCTGTCGAAACAATTTTTACTGCTCTTGTTACGCATGCAAATTATACTGGACTTACAATTTTGCGCTCATATTCGCCTGATCATTATGAGGGTGGAGGATGGAACACAGGTGGATCATGTACCGGGAAAATTAAGCCTCTTTCGCCCGATGAATTGGTGCAAAATAAGTATCTCGTTGCAATGTACGAGCAACAGGTTAAAGGTTTTAACCGTGCGATAAAAAAGGCGACAAATGGATCGAAGATGAGATTGATGGATATTACTGAAGCCTTTCAATACCGACATGATGGTCATCCCGGTCCATATAGGAGCACTGATCCTAACAAGATTACGAAACGAGGCCGAGATGGAAGGCCGCCGCCGCAGGATTGCTTGCACTGGTGCATGCCGGGACCTGTTGATACATGGAATGAAATTATGTTTGAAATCATAAAGAGAGAATTCGACGGTGACAGAACATCTTAAGATTTATTTTTTCTCGACAACAAAGGTGCGTTCATCTTCTTATACTTGATAGCACTATTTTATTTCAACTATGTCTCTTATTAATTAAAGTGATACTCATAAACATTTTAGTGTGTCATTTTGAATTTGTTTATGCTTGAAATGATAAAGAAAGCTAATATCTCTTGAGCTTCCATTCAACATTGTCCAATAAGATCGGAGTTGGATTAGAGTTGTTAGTAATTTAATTCTCATTTTGAAGGTTGTTTGTAAGCAGTGTTGTGAATATTGTAGTATTCCAATAGTTTATAATATAATTTTTATTTACTTGTATGCACTTATAAAATATTAATTAAAATTTAAATTTCATGTATATTATTTACAAAAGAATTTCTCAAGATTAATTGTTAAAATTTAGATGTTACATTCAACATAACTTTTGCAGCATTTTATAATTTAAACTTAATTCAGTATTGGTCCTTTTATCACCTATGCACGGAATTAATCCCTATTTTAAAATTCAACAATTTTAATTATTTTTAATTAAAAAATTATGATGTGATATTTTAAATCATGTATAATTTATAAATAAATGATGCTGAATGATTAATAGTCAAGAAATTACAATAAAACCCTCTTAAAATATCATTTTAAAATTACGAAATTAGATATTTTTATAATTTAATTAAATAATATATAAACAATTAATGCATTTAAATAAGTTTTACATCATTAAATCATTACATAATATGTAACGTTGTTTTAATTATGTCACGTCACCATCTATAACTAAAAAGTACAATGGAAGAATCAAAGTTGTCGTATCTTAAAATAAGAGTATCAATTTCATAAATTGATAAAAATAAATAATCAAACTTCAATTAACTCTATTATCAGGAATGGGTAGAGACCGATCAAGAAAAAGAAGCAATTTTTCAATAGTAAAGATGATCACATCATATATTCAGAATTAAAATGAAACTAATATTGAATAACAAATTCGTAGAGAATACAAAGAAAAATAATACAATTTTGTCAAAAAAAACAAAACATCAAGAATCTCTACCTATTCATCTATTACAACACATCCCCTTCAACATTAAAAAAAAATAAAAAATCACATCCCCTTCAACATTAAAAAAAAAATAAAAAATCACTCGACCACGCTCAAAACTCTTAGTCTTTTATGTTGTTGACGAGGGTAGAATTGGTGAGAGTCATAGAAACAATACTTGTGCATAGATCAACTATGGGACTCTCACTTTGAATTTTTGATTTTGTGGTGTTGTCGAACCATTCTTTGAAACATTTTCCACAAATATTCTTGATACCAGCAGCATCATAGGAACCACAACCATTGTTTGAACAAAATGGTGTAATCATGGGACTCTCCAAAACATTACTTTCCATTTTTGATTTAGTGGTGTTGTTGTCGAACCATTCTCTAAAACACTTTCCACAAACATTCTTGATACCAGCAGCATCATAGGTACCACATCCATCGTTGGAACAAATTGTTGGAACCATTGTTTCACTTAGTTTTGATATCAAGAAAAATATTGATTTAAGAAGAAAAGATGGAAACTTTGAAATTGTTAGAATGATGATAGAACACTTAAAATTGGGTTAATTTATAGAGGATATTAAGATATGTTTATCACTAATAACAAACTATGATCAATTTAGAATCGTATCTTTTTTTTTTTAGAAAATCTTCAAAACTTTTTTTACAAGATTAAAATCTAGAAATTATCTAATTTTATTTTAAAATAGTATCTTTATAATTAATTTTCATTATAAATTAAATAAAATTTATATCTTTAATTTATTATATATGTATCAAGTGGGCCTAACATGAATTTATATGTAAAGTCGTATTCTCAAATTATTCAGAAAAAAAGTTGTATTCTCAATAATTAATAAATAAATTTTTTTAAATATTAAATCTAAATTCAATTCATGAGATGGGAACCATATTGTTTCACTTATAGTATTGGCTAATTGAAGAGTGAGAAATGATGTTACTTCACTATTTTTTAGAACAATAATGTTTTTTTAAATATAAATGAAATTGTTGAATGTTTAGGGTTGATTTAATTTATAATGAAAAGTTTCATGAAGTTATAGCCTCGGTCAAAATCTTTTTACAACACTTTAGTTATAAACGCTATTAAATATTACAAGTACAATATATTATAGCGTTTATAATTAAAATATTATTAAATGTGACACTTATATTTTTCATAACACTCTTTGTGTAAGTGCTATTAAAATTAACGCAACACTTAAATGTTGTTTCAATATTTATAGCACTTATATTATAAGCGCTATTATAGATAATACTTATTTTTTTATAAGACTCCTTTCTAATAAGTGCTATTAAAATTAACGTGCCTTAATTCTTCTTTCTCTCTTTGCATTAATTGAAGTCTTATTATATCAATTAGATTCTTGTTTTTTTTTTTAAACAAAGACACCAATTATCTCAATCAATAACCTAGTGAACTCAACCCAAACTCGATTTCCTCGATCGTTTCAAACTCGATTGCCACCACCGTATTCAAAATGGACTATCTCTATCGTTCTCACAATCAAAGTCATCAATCGTCATTCACCATTCAAACTTGATAGTCTCTTTCAACTTAATCGCTTCTTTTATCAATCGTTATACACCATCATCAACCTATTCACCTCCACCATCATCAATCGTCCATGTTGCTAGGTACAACTCACTACTGTGACAATCTCATGTTTCTTTTCATTTATTTACTCTTATGTTTGTTCATGTTGGATAAAATATTTAAAATCTAAGTTAGATAAATTTGTTTTGCAGGTATAATGGTTGTTGATGGGTGCTTGAGGAGTGATTATGAAAAATTAGGGAAAATTTTAGAATTCGGAGAAATTTGCCAAGCAAAAAATAATTTTGCTAAGCAAATTCAATCTTAGGACCAACATGGATGCTTCAAACTTGAATTAGCAAGCGACCTATAAATTCTCTAAGCAAATTTGACAAATTATGAACAAATTCACTAACCGAATTTGATAAATTCTGAAAATATTCCTTGTAGTTTTTATATGTGTATAATTTGTAGTATTCTTTAATATTGATTCAAAATGTATTGTTAATGATTGATTGATTAATAACTTCATGTTGTGATATGCATTGATTTAATTGAAAATAATACTATACTTTTCTTATGTTTAAATTTCATTTGTCAATTATATGTTTTAAATTAAATGACTCAAAATGATATGGTGATATATGATGGTATTCCATTAACAAAACATTCGTAAGCGAAAAGTAATTCAAATGTCTGCGACGGTCATGACCAAGATCTGCTTTACAAAATGATTAAATTGACCGCTCACATTTAAATAATGAGGATAAAGTATCTATTTTATTTAGAAAAATTACTCGAAAAGAATGAAAAATTTTCAGATGTAACTTTATCTTAAAGATTTTATAAAAAATATTATTATTTTTTTATTATTATTGATGTTTTAAAAAAATATTTTCTAACTATCTTTTTAATTTTTATGAAACTAACTGGTATTATTATTTCATTCTCTATTTTTATGGAATTATTATTTCATTCTTTATTTTCATGTATTATAGCAAATAAGAAGATTTGAGCATTCGATTCGGAGTGAAATATGATATCAATATTGAATAGTTATTAAATTTGTATTTTAAAAATTAAATATAATGGTATATTGTGTAAGCTTGATAACATTTAATTTCTATAACTATTATGTTGGAGGAAATAGACTAAGGTATAAGGAATAACACTGATCACTGTGATCTGTAACATGATTCCCTAGAGAATCTTCCAAGAAAGCAATTCGATTTACCTTCCCTAGAAAATCTTTCAAGAAAGGTCTCTGTTTATAAACTAAAAATATTTTTGTCCAAAATGTGTCTTCCTTAATTAACAAATTAGTTATCTTTCTTGTAAGCTAATAAAATGGGATGAACTACTCCACCTCAAATTAGTTTCCGTTAGTAAACAATTCTCAAATTCAAAATTTTCATATAAAATTAATATTTTAGTTTTAATTCAATTTTCCCTTTAAATAAAATAAAATTGGTGATATCTCTTAATATATTAACTACTTCTTAAAAAACATATAGTATGCTTTATTTGATATTAAAACATATTGTATCACATAACTAGGCGCAACAATGATAAATTGCATTAAACATATATATTATTAAATAAATTTTTGTATGTATTAAACATTTATATATATATATATATATAATTAGACTAATTAATAAGATTTTTTATTTTAAATATATTAAAACTCTAATAAAAGTTGATAAGTTTTCCCACCAATCATCCAACCAGTTTTAAATAGGCGGGAGATATTTACCAGATTATCATTATAGTCCCTAAATTTCTGGATACAGTTATTATTCTTCAAATTAGGCTTGATAATTTAACACAGGAAAATAAACATTTAGTATTAAAATAGGTAAATAACTCTCTTTATAAATATTTCATGTATGTAAGTGAGAAAAAGACAAAAAATATAAACTGATAATTTATATTAATTTATAATATTGCTTTACAAATAAGTTTTATCCATATAAACTTTGATTTAAAGTTATTTAATTAGCTTCGTTCCTAACAAGTCACGACTAAATTATTTAAAAGCAATATCTCAGCAGATATTTTAATTATATAAGGTAAGACTTTAGTATTTATAGAGTTAATTATCTCATATTTTTTGTATGTGTTAATAAAAAATAGTTATTATTTGAATATATCACATTCAAATATTTGTCTACTATTTTATATTTATAAATATTAATTACATATATTTTTTTTAATTTTTATCAATAAAAAATATTTGTAACATGTTATTTAT
>JBBPBS010000749.1:3234077-3263786 GCA_037974835.1 Cicer judaicum
TTATATATTAATTTTATATATTAATGATAAATATTTTTTATGTAATTTTTTATATTTATTTAATTAAAAAATATTTCTCACATATTTTTGTGTACAATAATTATAAATATTTATTTCTATTTTTTTAATATTTATTAATGACAAATAGTTAGTACTTGCTATTTTTTACAAGTATTCTTTTTGTAGTTACTTTTATTGTTAATTTAAAAAATTGAATAATACGATGAAACAAATTAAATAATTATGAGACGATGTTTTCAGATTCAATACCTCAATATAATTTTTTTTCCAAAACTATTATTAAAAAAAAAAAATCTATCATAAATTTTAATACGAAAATTTAGAGAAACATACATGTGATGTTAATAGATTATCCAAAAGTCAAAATCCTAAAGTGCTCATCAAGCTTTCTTCAACGGTTTGATATCATAAGGAAAAGAGCAGTCTTTCAACGGTTTCATTTCTTAAAACTCTCTCTCTCTCTCTCTCTCTCTCTCTCTCTCTAACAATTCCATTTCTGAAAAATCTTCAAAATTCACAAAACTGCATTTTCCTGAAAAATTAATCACATTCTCATTTTCTTGGAAAATAAAAAGGCAATTCGCAGAATCAATTCACCAATTCACTTAAATTGGTAAATTTCTCACCTTTTTCATTCAGGTTTAAAAAATTCTTCAATAAATAAAAACCAACGTAAATTAAGCATATTTTCTTAATGTAGTTTCTATGTCCTTTACATTTTTTGCAACATTGATAATTGGCATTATTTGTGTTTAGGTTACTTGTTTTTATATTCAATTGTGCATTTGTTTTTAGTTTCTTATACATTGCTTTGAAACTTGTGAATTGTGATGTGATGTTTAGTACTGGACGAATATATCCAAGGGTTCAATTTTAATTTTCTTTGTGTTTGGTTATCTTCATTGTTTTTTCTCCATTGAATTAGGAAAAATGGTGTTGAAGTTGTTGGATGTGTTTGTCCTTAGGTTATTATTATTATTATTACATGGAGGGCCAAATGACATAATTGTTTTATATTAAAAAATCAAAATATCAGAAGAAAAAAAAAAGGAAACATTGAGATCAATCATCAAGGTTTGGTACTAGGAGTTAATGTTGTGTGGACTTTTGAACTATTGATTGATAGGCAATGATAATAATTTGACAAAAAGTAAGTGATTGAATATAACCACATGTGTTGGTTTTGCACTCGCACATTGGACATGTCTTTGATTTGAATTGTCTGTGTTATATAGATTTTGAGAAGTGTTTGTTTAGTGAAAGGAACAATAGATGCTTTAAGTCTAGCAATCTCGATAGCAACGACATTTTTGATTGAAGGGAAGGTGTGTCTTGATAATCGACATTTTGATTAGATTCAATTAATTCATTTTCTCAAATTATTATCAGTGTTGATGTGTCATATCGTTTCTAGTGTCCCTGTTAGTATCCGTGCTTCATATGTGGCAATTCATTATTTGAGCCTTAGCCAGATGGTGAGATGGGACTAATGGCCACCTCTTTTAGGCATTGGCTATAGAATTTTGACATCAACCAACTAACCCTTTTCTATGATTTCTTGTGGAAACAACCTTTTTCAATGGGTGTTATTTAAAGTGATTTTTACTCATTAGTATATAAATGGTATTCATGCTTTTTGTTACTACCATTTAATTAATAACTAATTCTGCATTGCAAGTAGATTCAACTCCTCTTTCATGGTGATTTATTTGAATTATTAATTATGGGTTGTTGCAAAAATTACCATATCTGAGATACATCTACATCAATTTCTAGTCACTTTCTTTGATTGTTTATTTTGGGAATGTTCTAAGACATTTTTCTTTCTTTTTTAGCTGATAAAGGTGGTCCAAAATGTCTAAACCTCATAACGATCCTCTTCCGCCAACTGAAACAACATGTGGATTGCTTCTTCAAGAACTTCAGGTACAAATCAACTTTGCTGCAAACTGTTTTCAATTGATTAATATTTGGTAAAGTGTGGAGAAACTCTTATTGTTTATCTTTTTATTTTTTTATTTTTAAAACTAGATAATATGGAATGAAGTTGGGGAGTCTGACACTGACAAAGATAGGATTATGTTTGAGATTGATCAAGAGTGTCTAGAAGTATACAGAAGAAAAGTAGATACAGCTAACCGCTCTAGAGCTCAATTAAGGCAGGAAATTTCTGATTCTGAAGCAGAACTTACAATTATCTGTTCAGCAATGGGAGAGCGACCGGCACATAGCAGACAGGTTGGATATTTTATGTATTGCTGATTTTCCAGTTGCTGTTTTAGGGCATGTGTCTGTACTTCTTAATCAGGATGGAGAAAATATAGTTTAAGTTAAATAAAACAGTGTTTAATGTCATATTTGCGTGACAATTTGGAATGATTAAATAATATTCTTATCATTAATAAAAGCTTATGCACAATTTTGCATCTAAACTGTTTTCAGTTATTTCTATGTACTAAATGAAGATGTTGAATAGAGAGGAAGAATTTGTACTTTTGTCAAAATTTATACTTTTTTGGTCGTTGTTACTCAAATGATGAAGTCAAGATTATTTCTATCTACTAAGAAGAAGATTGGTTCCTTCTTGTTTCTCTCATTTTTTAGTCTGATGAAAAGGCTAGAAGCTTGAAGGAAGAGCTAGCAATGATTCTCCCGGAGCTGGAGGAAATGCAAAAAAGAAAGTATGAGCGTAGAAAGCAATTCATAGACGTTCAAGAGCAGATTCAAAGCATATCAAATGAGATTTATGGTCCAGGAGACAACTTCTCATTCGTCGTAGATGAAACCGATTTATCGTTGAGGAAACTTGAAGAATTGCACAGACAACTTCATACACTTCAAAAGGAGAAGGTTAATGACTTACTCCTCTCTCTCTCTCTCTCTTTCTGTGCTAGTGATTGTAAGATATATCATATTTATTGCTCTATTACTGAATGCTAGTATTTATTTTTAATGCAGAGTGATCGTCTGAAGAAGGTCCAAGACCACCTATACAGTTTAAGTTCTCTCTGTTCAGTACTTGGTTTGGACTTTAAGACGACAGTTAGTGAAATCCATCCTAGTTTAGGAAATTCAGAAGGACCTAAGAGTGTAAATAATGATACCATCGGGCAATTGGCTTTAGCTATACAAGAACTGCGGGATGTTAAATTGCAGAGAATGCAAAAGGTATATGTATGGAACATAACTTTATCTTATAATTTCATTTCATGCTATTTCCTCTGTTTGAAACTCATAAATTGCTTATTGTCTGGCAGCTCCAAGATATAGCAACAACGATGTTGGAGCTCTGGAATTTGATGGATACACCAATTGAAGAGCAACAGGCATTTCAGAGTGTTACTTGTAATATAGCAGCTTCAGAACATGAAGTAACAGAACCAAACTCCTTGTCTGATGAATTCATTAATCATGTGAGTTATAAGCTATTGTTGGAAAAACTAAAAAGTAGTTCTCTTTGTTTACCTAGCTCAAAATTCCTAGAGAAGTAATAATTTCTTGCAGGTGGAGGCAGAAGTATCTAGATTAGAGGACTTAAAATCAAGCAAAATGAAAGAGCTTGTTTTGAAGAAAAGAGCAGAGCTAGAGGAGATTTGTCGAAAGACTCATTTGATTCCACAAATTGATGGCGCGGTCGAATATACTATTGAAGCTGTAGAGTCTGGTAATTTCCAAGAGAGATATCAATGGATGAGTGCCATTCTTTCTTCTTCAAACTCCTAAGCATGCATCTTCCTTTCTCATGCAGGATCTGTAGACCCTGCATGTGTGCTTGAACAAATTGAACTACAGATTTCTCAATGCAAAGAGGAAGCTTTTAGTAGAATAGAAATACTCGAAAAGGTTGAGAAATGGTTATCAGCATGTGATGAAGAATCTTGGCTTGAGGAATACAGCAGGGTTAGTTTTTTTTCTTTTTCTTTGGAATGTTCCTTCATATCTTTGTTGCTTAAAGTCAAAATATTTATCATCTTACAGTTTCAGTTTATAAAATGTTGTTGAGCACTTGTTTGTTCTAGGATGAAAATCGATACAATACTGGTAGAGGTACTCATCTTAATCTCAAACGAGCTGAGAAAGCCCGTGTTTTGGTGAACAAACTTCCAGGTATTTTTAGATCTTAACTGTTGGCCATATTTGTTGATTTGTTGTCTTGGCTAATATCATTATGGCTCAATGACAATAACACAACTTTTTCTTTTCTGTGTCTCAGTGTTTGTTTAGTGTAGAATATCTTTTTCATTATGTTCTATTTGCAGATAGCCTCTTTCTTTATTAGTTCCAGAATGTCTTTTAATTTTCTTTTGTTTTGTCCATAGCAATGACAGATAAATTGACTTCAAAAACAGTAGCATGGGAAAAGGATAAAGGCACTGAGTTCATCTATGATGGTGTAAGCACCCTCTAAGAGTGACATGCAATGAGCTAGCCTCATAAGAGATTTTGGGTGTCACCTAATCATCTATTGGTTGCTTAAGTAAATCTGTGCCAAAACTTAATTTTGTTGTGTGTGGCTTTCTAGGTCGGTCTGCTTTCTATGCTTGATGACTACATCTTATTACGGCAAGAGAAAGAGCAAGAACGACGTAGACAGCGGGTAGGAAACACTAATTGCATTGATATTTTAAAAGTTGCTCAAAAATAAGTTATCTTTTTTTTTTAATGTAAAACAAATTGGGGAAGGGCGAAATTATTATCAATTAAAGTGACATGGGATTTGAACTCCGTCGCTTGAGTTTACAAAGTCCAAACAAGTTATCTAGTTATAAGAAAACCTTTGAAAAGGGGACCCTTAGCACAATGCTTGGAGTTGCTGCCATGGCAGGTGCTTAATGGTATGTGTTTTGTCTCCATGACTTGTTAAAATATTACATTTCTGTTTCAGGGTCTGAAGAAACTTCAGGGACAACTGATAGCCGAACAGGAAGTATTATATGGGTCTAAATCAAGCCCTTCAAAGCCACAGAGTGCAAGAAAAGCGCCTAGGACGCCAAATGGAAGTTCAGCTAGTAGAAGAGTTACCTTCGGAGGATCAACGCTAAAACCTGATTCAAAAGCTACTCAATCAAGCTCCACGAGGAAGACTGACAAATTGCGCCAAATTGATCAAACAAATTACCAAGACGATGGCATTTCATGTTTCTCATCAGGTAGTTTTTGTTTTGGACTTACTCCTTTTGTTTTGGATTTTACTCTTTTTGTTTTTTATTTGCAAATTTCTGGTTTGCGGGTTGCTCAATTGGTAAGGGTTTAACATTCTTTTTTCTTCCTGTTTGGTTGAAAGGAAATAACATGGATCAGGAAAATATCTTATGAATTTGATGCCTTTTAGTTTTGGCTCAATTGGTAAGGGTGTTGTTTTGGATGTGGTAGGTTATCTAGGTGCATATCCAGCTAAGAAAAATGTAAATGTATTTTTCTTGTCTCCTATATGGTGTTTTTCTCTTTCTTTTATTCGTTTGCAGAAAAGGGCTATTTCATTATTGTCAGATTCCAATAGCATAGCATTTTCATTCTGTAAATTTTTCTTCTCAAAATCAATGACATAAGCAGCCTCCATCAATGTTGAATTTCAATCTAAAGACAACCTCTAGTTGTTGAATACTCCCTCCGTTCCTTTTTTATCTGTTGGAAGCTTATTTACACAAATCAATAAAGCTAATAACTTTTGTTATTTTTTATGAACTTATTTATCATTTTTCATGATATCCTTAACTATTTATTATCTCTTTCTCTCTATTTCTCTCCTTGTAATAAATAGTTAGGGGTGATTTTGACAAAACAGTAATTAATACTACTGTGAACTTTGAAATTACAAGTAAATAGGAACAAGGAACTTCTAAAAAATGACACTTAAAAGGAAAAGAGGGAGTACTTGTTAATGTTTTCCTTGAATTTAGAGCAAGATTCTCCTAATTATGTTTGAACTTATTATTTAAAACACAACCTTAGATTTTTGGATACCTGTTTATGTTTTCCTTTGTTATAGAAGAAGATTCTCCGCCGGATTCTCCCAAGTACTCTTGATGATGGTTATTTTGTAAGGCTGTATTTGGCACAACGGAACGGTTTAGGCTATTTTTTTGTTTGATGCTGACGGTGGAGATGGCACCACATAAGGGTTTAGAGTTTTTGTTGTTGTTGATGTTGACGATGGAGGTGGCATCACGGAACGGTTTAGGCATTTTTTTTGTTTGATGCTGATGGTGGAGGTCAAAGCCACATCTCAGCTGGTAGATTTTTCCATAATTTCTTGCTGGTATAATCTAGCATTTTTTTTATAGTTTGTGTTTCACAATTTGCACAAACAGCATATATGAAAATTTATACTTGCAATTTTCATGTACAATATGCATGCTTTTAAAAATTCTAACAAGTGTTTGTTTTCGTTGTGTTCATGCAGATAGAAGAGGACTTGATATTGCTGGAATTCCAATGAGAAAATACTCAATAGGTGCTGGAATTGTTCGGGATATTGAATCGCCTTTGACACGACAACCTTTTACTACCATCTCTTCGACAGTATCATCACAAGAGAATGTGGAAAATGCTGCAGATGAATTGAATATGCAGAAGCATAATTTGCAGAAAACATTGCCAATTAACAATTTTCCATTCACTAATACCTCAAAGATAGAGACAGTGATAGATGAAGAGAATAGAACTCTAAAGGCAATGCCTATTTCTATGAATATGTCCAAGACTCCAGTTCCTTTTGGAGGTGACTTGGTTCAAGAGATCGAATATTCATTTGAGGAAAGAAGGCTTGGTTTTGTGTTAGCGTGACATTATGATTTGGTTTTCAGTTTGTTATAGTGATGTACAATTCAAATGTAATTAGCTTCCAGATTTTTTGTATATACATTATACATAATCTATCATTTTCTAAATAAAAATCATCTTTCAGTTCGATCTTCGTTCTAATTTTTTTTTATCTTTAACCTTCTGGTTTTCAGAGAAAACAACCTTGGTAACATGGAGTTTGACCAGTAAAGTCTGGTCAATATTGTTTCAATTAGAATTTAAAATCGGATTCTCTCCATCGATTTGACTTTTTTGAAGCTTGTTAATAACTTGAATGGTAAATTCAGTAACATATTAGAAACCAAAAAGGATTATATGAATAGTTATTAAACCAAAAAGGATTATATGAACAGTAATTATGTTGGTGGCCAAATGCACTTTAGACCAACTTATTTTACTTTGCAAAAGAAAATTATTTTTAGCTAGCTTATTGCAAATTTATTTTTAGGTGTCTTACTTGAGGGGTATTACGTGTGGTTGTGATTAAGGGTGTTCATTGCATGAGATTAACTCTATAATTTAAACTCATTCAATTTGTTTGGTTTATTTTATTGAATCATATGATTCCTAGAAAAGTAAAGTCTTGATAATATGAAGTTCGATTGTGATATTAGTAAAGTTTGGCTAAAGATTAATCTAGATAGAATTTGAACTTGTTTTCAAAATCTATCGAGTAAATACCAAATACTTTACTTGTCTTTGTTAACTTATACCAACTTAGCCCCTCACTTAGCCATAATTCCAAAGTAGTTCCTGATTTTTTCTACTGTTCCTGAAGCTAGTCCATCTGCCAATACCTCTTAACTAACTAATAGACATTGTTAAAATTTGAAAATTCATATAAGCAAATCTTTAGAACCTTTGAAAATTCATATAAGCAAATCTTTAGAACCTATTTAAAATTGTTTAATTTGAAAAGTTGTCATGTATCCTAACTAACATACAATAATATTGAGGACTAAATTACAACAAATTGTGTTTTTATACAACACATTGTTGATAAATCTTTTTCTCCAATTTTCTTTCCTTCCTCCATTGACATCTTCTTCCACCTCTATTCTTTTTATTTATTTATTTATAAATTCTACCATATTTGCAAAAACGATATGAATAGAATGTGTGGTGGTTCTCAATTTACTCCATCTATGAAAGGGAAAATTGCTATTGATAATTTATGGTTTGATGAATCATGTATCGAGGAAAACTTTTCAGTTCCTTTTTTTCGTGGGAGAAAAATTGTGATAAGGAAAAACACTATTAATGTAGTGGCTATTAATGTAGTTGTTTAAGTTAATTGTTGATAGTTTTGAATGTAATTGTTATAAACATGAATGTAATTGATGTAATGTTTATCTATTTTTGTGACGTCTCAACAAGACAATGAGTTTGACATAATACGAAAGGTTTTTTTTGTAAGTTGTGGGGAAGAAGACTTTCTTATTTCATGTATTATAAAGGAAGGATTTTCTAATTTTAAATAATTAATTTAAAATTATCAAAATAATCCCTAATATTATTGAGCAAAAATGGTAATGTTTCATTGCTAAAAAGTATCAAATAGGTCCCCCAAGATATTATGTGGTAGTTAAGGTGCCAATTCACTCATCTTAACGCTGTTAGTTAACTAGAATTTACGGAGGACTAAGTTGATTAAAGATAAAAAAAAAGTTAGAGACTATTTTAGAATTATGATATTTTGTACATTGTTCACGAATATAGACTATTTTAGAATTATGATATTTTGTACATTGTTCACGAATATTGTACCTTTCAACAAGTTTTACAAATGGCCATGGACATCATCTCACTGCACTATGTTTTTTTATAAAGTTCACCACTTCTTTAAGATCTTATGACTTTTATTTTCTTTTCTAATTGTCTTTCGAATTCATTAACATAAATCTCAAAAGCATCAACTACTTGAGACTTTTCTTTAAGTAAATAAACATATTCATAACGTGAAAAATCATCAATAAAGATGTTAAAGTATTTTTCTCTACAAAGAGATGACGTGTCAAAAGGTCCACATATATTGGTGCGTATAATTTCAAGAAGTTGGCTGCTTCTTGTGGCCCATTTCTTGCTATGTTTGATAAACTTTTCATTAATGCAATCCACACATAACCCAATATAAGTATAGTATAGAATTTGGAGAATCTCATACTTTACTAACCTTTCTAGTCTTTCCTTGGATATATGACCCAATCGTTTAGCCACAAGTATGCAAAATATTCACTAAACATATTACACATAATTTCAATAATTTGATGCTCAATAAGCAAAGACTCATAAAATTGATCATAGAGTTTCGATCTATATAGATCATCAATAATATAACAAGAACCAATAAGTTTAATATTATTGTATAAATTGAAACAAACAAGTCCACTATTAAATTCAAAACAACAATTGTCCAATTTTGAAGGAGAACTAAACTTCTAGATATTGAAGGTACATAAAATAGTCTTTATTAGATCTAAATGAATGTCAATATATAAAATCAAACGATAAGTCCATCTTCCTTCAATTAGAGCTTTTATTACAATTTTCCATGTTAAGAAACTTCTTACTTTGGCTTGTGTTTTGGATCATAAGGAATCCCAACATCATATTAGATACATTAGTAGTAGCACCAGAGTCAAGCCACCAAGAATTATGAGGAACATCAACTAAGTTTGATTCAAAAGTGCATACATATATTATACACATATCTTTCTTCTTGAACAAAGACTTACATTTCAGACAATCTTTTAGAAAGTGTCATTCTTTAGCACATAAATGACATTTATTATGATGCTTAGCATGTTCCTTTTTCTCAAAGTTCTTGGCTTTTGGCTTCAATACTTTTCAAGCTCCATGAACTAGGTTGACTAAATGACTTTTAAAATTCTTTAGTCAATTCTCTTCTTAAATGTGTTTTTCAATCAATTTAACATCTCATTTGTCTTTCATATTGTTATAGTTAATTTGGAAAGCTCTATACTTAGAAGGAAGTGAGTTCAAAATAAAGTAAACCATAAAAGAGTCGTTCACTACTCCCAATGACTTACGTTTTGTTGCAGTGTTAGTCATCTTAATAGTGTGCTCTTGCATGCCCTACGACCCATCAAATATAATGGTCATGAGTTGACTCATCAATGTACCAGCGAGTGACTTATCAACTGAGCGAAAATATTCTTCCACAAATTTAAGATACTCCTTAGCACTTTCTCTTTGTGGAATAGTAGTCTCAATGTTGCAATAGTCATTTGCATAAATATAATGCTCAATCTATTGGACCCCTCTCATGCCTTAAGCTCGAACTTTTCATTCTCAATGTTGTCAACGTCAAGAACGGTTTTTTTCTCCAAAAGTGACAAGTCAATGTCCAAAACACCTGAATGGAACTTCACTTGTTCACTCCATTTAGAAAAGTTCAAACTATAGAAAATGACGATAGATACACATTTACAAACGAAGAAAAATTACTACAAAATGATTATAAAATATCCGCTCACATTAAATTCAACATATATATTGATAAAATCAAAACATATTATAGTCCACCTTTAGACTATCGCTACAATACATTATCATAAATAATGACAATTTTATCATAATCAAGAAATTAAAATTATCAACCAAATACATAAATTATCTTAGAACAAAAACATATATTTAATCCAAAAAAAATTAATTTCTCACAATCAAGTAAATTTATTAATCACAGAACAAAAATTTCTTTTAGGTAAATCTAATTATACGCTTAATTAACAGTCACATTTTATTCCTTCAAACTTATTCAGTTTCGTGTACATAAAATTTAAATAACCTTAAAAAAGTTAAGTGTTTTAATCTTCTCCATTCATTTAGTTATAATTGTGCACATATATCACTAATAAGAAGGAAACAAATAATAAACATTAATTTATTTTGAAGGTCATTTAGTATCTGGCAAATCAACAACAAGCTGACTTGGTTAAGTCATATTTACATTAATTTAACAACAACAAATTAATTTAAGTCATGCCTATAGTACTTAAAAATACTTAGTAGAAAAATCACATGTAAAACTCTAGTACCACATGTAAAACTTAAAACTTAAGTGTTAAAATAAATTTTTAATAAACTTGAGTGTTAAAATAAATTTTTAATAGAAATATTTTAACAACGTAAAAATATTAAAATTTATGAATTTTACATATCTGAATTCGACAAAAAAATTATAGTATAAATTGATTCATTTAATATTTAACGGTTGCATAACATTTGTTTTTATCTTTTGTGAACCATAAAATTCATACAAGATTTATAAGTACATTTTATACTTATTATTTGTTAATCATATATAAATTGATGAATTGATGTTATGGTTGCAATCCTTGTATATGGTTGTGTTTTCATGTATCAATTTTTGGTTTTCTCACCCTTTTTTTATTTCTTTGCAAATTTGGATCCATAAACAAGCGATTATTTTGACAAGCGATTATTGATAATGAGAGGTTTCTTACCTTTTATTTTTATTGTGCACATTTATCAATTATGGTTTCTTCTTGTTTCTCAAAAACGAATAAAATTCAAATACAATTGTTTTATAATGATATACGTCATAATAAATTGTACATTTCTTTTTTAAAAAATTACACATGTGATTTAAAATATGATAAACTCATAAATTAACATGCATTTTTTGTGGTTATATCCTACCCTTTTAGTGATTTTTTTACATATAAATTTTTGGCTTTTAATTTGTCATTATTTTAGAATAACTTTTGATCTTATATGAGGTGAATATTCTATTTTTATGCTTGATAAAAATTGAAGTTATTGTTTTAGCGAAAAATATATTATTTTAATGTTAAGTATTTAATCTTGTAATTTTAAGTATAGAATACAAATTTCAACGAAAATAATTACAAAATAGTCATTAATATTATCGTTATTAATAATAATTTTTTATTTAAAAAAAGTATTTAATATATTTTTTAATTTTTTCTATTCATTAATATATTTAAGAATTCATATAAATATATTATTTTTATCAATAGTATATAAGTTAAAAAAAAAGCAAGATTAGGTATTCAGTGAGAGGCCTTCTGGTCAAACACAAAATGTAAAAAAGAAGCAAAAGGGATTAAAAAAAAATTAGGGCTAGGAGAAAAAAAGAGGGGAGGTTGGTGCATGCATTGTAGCTGAATTTCAATCCATTTTAATTTAATTAAAACAATATTTTTTAAGACAATTTATTTTTTCTTGCACCAAAAAAAATATTTTTTTATTAAACTCTCATTTATTGTCAACTTTAATTTGATTATTAAAAAGGACAGAACTTGTCAGAAATTTTGGAAATTCTCATTGGCTTCACCCAACTTTACAATTTTGAATTATTTTTAAGCAATTTATATTTTAAAAATGAAGCATTTCCCTTTCTTTTCCAAAACTAACCTTATTTTTTTAATGTGTATTAAAATAAAGTAGTACTATTACTATATTCATATATTCATTTATTAAAACGCCTTTATTAAATTTCCAAGACGGACGTGAACCAATTTCTTAACCAAAATTTATACTTTTAATTATGCAAATAAAATATTTATTTAATAATTATATTCCCATTGTTTAATTATTACTTTTCATTTCATTATATTAATAAATTTTATTATATATTATATATATTTTTCTACTTTATTTATTTACTCCAACCCTTTTCCTACAAAACCCTAATTTTCATAAATCAAGTGTTGTAGAATCTGTGAAACTAGAGTAATAGTTTTTCTCTGAAATTGTAGATTTTTTTTTTTGTTGAAAAAAAAAATAGTGTAAATTTGGAAGCTTTTTTACTTCCTCTACAATGGTAGAAGTTTAAGCTACAGTGTTGCGATTTTCTCAGAGTTTATCCTCAAAATCGAAAAATCTGCTTCTGGGTTTTCACCATTTCTGTAAAAAGTTTGTGTTTTTGAAATTTTTTTTTGGTGTTACTAATTTTTCTGTTTCTTGGTATCTTAGTTTTTTTGCATTGAAGTTCAGTGAAACAAGTTAAAAATTTTCAACTTCTTTTGAGATTTTGGGGTGTTTTAGTTTTTCTTTGATTCTCAAGAAAATGGAAGAAAGAGAGATTTTTGGTTCGGGGCATGTTGTTAAGGTTAACGAGGTCCCACAGGGTTTCAATTTGGGCCAAAATTCTTTGAATTTTTCTGCCCCCACCGGAGAGTTTCCGGTGCCGTCTCCGGCAAGTGTGCCGGCTGGAGGTGGTACTGAGGTAGTAAAGAAGAAGAGGGGTAGGCCTAGGAAGTCTGAATCCGGAAGTAAACCTGCGCTTTCGCCGATGCCGATTTCGGCATCTATTCCGTTGACAGGAGATTTCTCTGGCTGGAAAAATGGTGGTGGGAAGTCTTTTGAAGGCACTAAGAAGCCTTTTAAGTTGAATGATTTTGATGAAGGTATAGGGCAATGTAGAAATGAAAAGTATTTTTCTTTGATCCATGCATGGTTTTAGTCTTTGATTTGATTATTAATTACTTTGCATTGTGTTTTTAGTTTTACTTTACATTTGTTGTAAATAACAATTTTTTCAAATTATGCAGGGTTGTTAATTATTATTTACTATGTGAAATATGATTTTTTTTTTATAGGGTTGTATGTTAATCTAATCTTGAATCTATGTGTACTTGTTTATGGTTTTGTTTTCAATTTGATTCATATTATGTGGTCATAGTAATGTGCATTTGGTTTTCAAATCATGTATATGATTTTTTATGCATATGATTTATTGAAGCTAGGTGGATTCATATTTATGTAACACATGGTTATTCATATCATATGATTTATGCATGTGGAATTAGATTATGGTAATTTTGCTTTAACCTAATGCAATAAATGTGCGTGTTGTTTGTTTGTGAATTAGGTAATATCTTGTTATTTTATTTATCACTTGTTTATGCATTTACTTATCTTCCTATTTTGTAGATGATGGAACACCAACCTTTGGTTCCCATTTCAAAACTCATGTGCTTACCGTAAATTCGGGAGAGGTATTTTGTTAATTTCCTTTAAAGCCTATATTCTGAAAATAGTTAGACTAATATCCTTTTGTTCGTGAGGTGTCAGCTCGGTGGTAAAAGTTTGATTTTATAACTTCAATGAGACTGTTCAAATCCTCCGGAGACAGTTGTAAAATGATCATTACAGTGTCCCCTTAATTAATAATAATTTCCCTGGTTCCCCAATTTTTTTTTTTAAATATTAGATTGTATCCTTCTAATTTGTTTGAATGCCATATTAAGAATAAATTTGATGGCTATAACTCATTGAAACTTAATGCATGTTGTTTAATATGCAATGTCATCTTACTATCTAATTTAAATCCCTTTTTAACATATATGATGTTTCCCTTTCTTTATTTAATGAAAGCATTTACTTCCTATAAACTATAATAATAAATTAATTATTGATGTGTAAAATCTATTACTTAAATTTATTTGTTTTATTATGCTTGCCATTTCTCAATTTGTTAATTGATTTGAGTATTTGAGTTAGATATGCTGACGTATAACGGCTATCCATACAAATTTCTCTATTTGAAGTTACTATAGCTAAACTGAAAGTTGACATGCACTTACATTAAGGTGAAAACATGGTTTCCGATTCTTTCATGCAGATAAGTAGAGATGGTCCAATCTTAATTTTTTAATTATTGAATGATTAGTAGAGTATTATTGCGTAATAAATGGAATCATTAGCAAGTTATTACTGATTAAAGTGACACTAATGGTCATCTGCAACCGTCCTTGAGGTTACAAGGCCAAACACTTGCCACTGAGCTGACACCTCACGTACAAACATTAGCAAATTAATTTCATTATACGGATGAAATAATAGCATCTATAGTAGTGATTCAAAATAGTACGATATGTATTGATTGTATTACATGAATCATAACTTCAAGCAGTGAACATTATATTTTTCCTTTTCTTTATTTTAGTATTGCAATATAAAGTTTGCATATTTGTTAATTGTATCTGTCATTTTTCTTAGGATGTCTCGATGAAAATAATGTCTCTCTCTCAACGAGAATATCATGCTATATCCATTCTCTCTGCAAACGGCACAATTTCGAATGTCACACTTCGCCAGTCGGAAGCTTGTGGCGGTACATCGACCTATGAGGTTAGTTCCGTCCTGTTTTACTATTGCAGGTAAAGAATTTCAGTATTCAAAACTAAACGTTAATTTGGATGACTAATATTTAACACCAATGCATGTGATAAATTTTTTACGTAGCCTTCTATTTCCGCGATTGTAGGATTAGATATTGAATGTAGGGCAATTCATGTGTTTCTTATAGAAATGTATCAAGTGGTCAATTACACCCTACTGCTTTGACATAGTTCCATCGAGTAAAGTGTAAAACAGCATTTCGATCCTCAAAATTATGAGAGTCGAGCAATTTGGTTCCTGAAACTTTCTAAATAGAAAATGAGTCCCTTAAATTAAAGAACATCAATTAAAGAACATCAAAATATTTCGTAAGTAATAATCATCAAAACTACCGAAAGACTTACCTATTAACTTCAGTAGTCTCTTGCTGCATCAAGACAAATATAGAATGGTAAAAATTGTGGTGCTCAATTTGAAATTAAAATTATTAAGTTGATTGATATTGTTCAATTTGAGGGACTGAATTATTATTTCGTAAATTTGAGGGACTAAGTTGTTCGACTTTCTATGATTCTCCCTTATAAATTTGGCTTGTGACCTTGTTTTATGCTTCTGGCATGCTACACTAAGGAAAACTGGGTGTAAAATCACCACTGACACTGATACGTATATCTTTCTATGAAGCACAGATATTGATACTGACACAGACACTAACACGGTCACTGAACACAACACTGACATATCAACACCGGTAATAATTTGTGAGAATGAATTAACTGAATGTAATCAAGGTGTCGATGCTGAACACCGAGACACATCTTCAATAAGAGGTGTCAATACTACAGCGATTTCTTTGACACATCTTCAAGATCACTCGTACTTTTTTCTCTCTGTAATTATAGCACAAGACAAAAATATTAAACGAAAATGGTGACACATTTTGTTCTTTTACAGGGAATGTTCGAGATTCTTTCCTTGTCCGGCTCATTTGTGCCGACTGAGAATGGATTGACAAAGAGTAGAGTTGGTCGGATGAGTGTCTCATTGGCGGGTCCAGATGGTAGTGTTTTGGGGGGTGGACTCGCTGGTTTGCTGGTAGCTGCTGGTCCTGTGCAGGTAACTTTTGTTTCAGAAGAATCAATGTTGTCAAATAACAGCTATAGTGTAACAGAATTTTAATAAATTGTTATTGTTCTGCTATAAAATTTTAATACAAGTGTTGTCATTTTTTATGATATATTGTTCTGCGATATATCAAATATTTTCCTCGTCATTTTCTTTTACAATTTTTGAAAACTGATCTACATTTTCAGAAATTTTGAAAATTTCAAAACATTGTTTATAAAAATGTATTCTTTTTAGCTTGCCTTTTATATTCTCTTTATCACAACGGTTTACTACACGAGTATTCGATATTTTTATTAGTAATTTAAAATGAACACAAATTTAAGAAAATGAAAACCGAAAATGTTTTTAGAAAGTAAATAGGCAGTAAATTTCATGTATTAGGTAACATTTGACTGAACACTTTCCTCTTTCTGTTTTTTTTCTGCATCAGGTTGTGGTTGGGAGTTTTCTTCCTGAGCAGCCGAAACCGAAGAGGCAGAGGCTCGATCACACGTCACCAACGTCCCTTTTTATATCATCACATGTCAACAATCCTGTTTCAGTTCAAGAATTGAAAACCGATCTCGGTGGAATGAAGCCTTTCATGACACCGGCCGGGTTTGAAGTGAACAACAACTTCGCTTCGTTCGGAAATGGCCAAGGCTCAGGAAACTCATCGTCCGGAGATGATGAGAATGTCTAACCCTATCCGTTCCAACGATAGAGTTGCATGCTCATACTTGACTCATTGATTCTTACAAATATTGACTTAAGGAGATTAATTAAAGTTTTTATAGTGAGATGAGTATCAAGTTTGAATTTGACTATATAAGAAAATGTTATATTTGGGACTTACTAGGTGTTGGTTTGATTAATTAATGTAGCTCTAATATTGTTGTAGCAATTTAGATGTAGGATACATGTTATGCTCCTATTTTTAATTTAGATTTTATAAGAATGTTTGAAATTTGAGTGAATGTGGAATGTTTCAATAGTGTAACCGAACTTTATATTGTTTGTTGTGAAAGAGGAAATTACATGTTAGTTTTTTTTTCTTCTTTTTCTAAGTCAATATATTAAATGTGGAGAAGAGAGTAGTGTGGATTCGAATCTGCGTTATATGATATATATCCTCTTTAATGTAATTAATTAGTGTAATAAATTGATATTTAAGTAATTCCTTATGAGTTCATTGCATGCAAAAAGTGATCATTTACATGTTTACTTATACTTTTAGAGTTTAGTTGAATTTGTGCATTGAAATCAATTACTAATTAACAGTTTTTTTATTGCATCTTCCCAACACAATTGCAGTGTAATTAATTAACACAATTATCTTGTGTTCTTTTCATGCAAAAACATGCTCATTTGTGCGTTGAAGTCATTGAGTAATTAAGCTGATAATCATAAAGACTAAAACAAACATGTTTACATTTTATAAAGACTTAAACTAATATTTTTATTTTACAGCGATTAAAATTAAATCCATTTCATTTTATAGAAGCTAAATGTATATTTAAGCCAACTTTAAATCACATTAAACAAACATATATTAGCCAAAAAAATCTGAAGTTACTGAAAAAAAAAAGTGCAAAGATAGTGTACACTAGATTTATACTAAAGTACAATAAAAACATTAAAAGAAAAATTACAATACCAATCAATCACAATTGTTAGATTTACTTAAAAAAATATGTCGGAAAGATACGCACATAGTTGATTGTGTAAAATTTTTACATTAATGATGCATGAAAAATAAATCAAATATTTCAACTTTCTTACTTATATTTTGATATGTGATGTAATTGGTGCTTAATTATTGTATTCAAAGTTAAAGTTATTTTTTTTTTATTAAAATAAATATTTATTTATTCAAATCGATAGAAATTACATCGATTAGTAATACAATTTAATTTAAATAAAAATAAAAAAGATAAATTTACGAACAAATTCCCGACATTCAATTGTAATAGTATAAAATGACAAAATATCTATAAATGTGACAAAACCTACTACGTTGAGTAAATTGAAATATAAAATGACAAAATATCTATAAATGTGACAAAACCTACGACATTGAGTAAATTGAAGTGTATGAAATATCTATGCATTCAGAACTATAACGTTGAAAGCGACAAAATCGTTCATTGAATTTGTATCAGATCAAATATAAAATTACGAACACCATAACAAAGTGGAAAATCAAAACACATAAAATCAAAATAACAACATACAACAAAATCACGAAGAACAGAATAGGTATAAAAATCACCTATTTAAATAAAATAAAATGAGAAAAATAATTTAGTACATATTTAATTATACTTTTAAAAGAGTCAAAATCAATTTTAAAAATATAAAATAGATTATAATTTATTTCAATGCTATTAAACAAAATTAATTATAACTTAAATTTAAAAATAATTTTGATATTAAAATTTATAGTCAAATTCATTTTTATTATAAAATATCAAAACATAAATTACTTTATATTCAATTCGTTTTTAATTAAAATAATTTGAATTGGTTGCAAGTTTGCAACATTAACACAACACCGTATTGAATATTGGTGAAACATTAAAATAATTTGAATTGGTTGCAAGTTTGCAACATTAACACAACACCGTATTGAATATTGGTGAAACGACGCCGTATCATATACTTCCAATACTTTGCGCAAAAATAGAAACAAGTGTCAGAATCAGATGAATCCAGAATTCGCTCCCAAATGTCGCCATCCGCTTCAATTCCGATCTCCGATCGCCGCACCGGCAGTGCCAACAGTTCGCCCGATTACCATCACGGCATCTCAAATCAGGTTCAACAACTTGTTTGATTTCATTATTCATCCTCACACGCATTATTGATTTTATTTTTTGCGTTGTTCTTAACTTTCTGATTTAATAGAGCAATTTAATAAACAACTAAATCAAACTAACTATATAGGTAAACAATCATTTTTGCCATAATAGTTTTTGAATTATTAAAATTACAAAAAGATACCTAAACATGTCTTTAGTAAGTTAGTTAGTTTACTTCCCGAATATGTTTTTAGTTAGTCAATTTAGTGCAAAAAATTACTAACAAATGAGATACTTGGGGATCTATTTGCAATTTTGATATTTCAGAGACTAAAATGACAACGCCTCACACATTCAGCGACCAAAATGATTGTTACCCAACTATATATATGAAGAAATATAGCTTAATCAATTGATGTCATGGTGTTAGGTGATTGAAGTGGTTTTTGTGACTTTATGTAATGTAATGTTACATGTTATGCATTAGTTAATATAAGTACTTACTATAAAAGTGGATTCGTGAGATTATGAAGAGAATAACAGGTGGTTTAATTTTAATTTTGATTTTGCTGTTTTTCTTTTCGTTTTTGGGGGTTCTTAACCACCTGATTCTTAGGGGAATAGGCCTTTGTAATCTAGAGTTCGGCTAAGAGGTAAGTAATGCCTAGCCAATGATTGTTCCAATTAGGATTTGAATTTGGGTTCTCGCGAACATTCATCGTTAAATGGGACTTGTTAACTTGAGCTCAATCACTTGGTTATTCCGTTGTTTCCTTTGTGATTGTGTTTGTGAAATTGGTTATGTGAAATTTTCTAATAGGCATACTTTCTATTTTGTTATGTGAAATTTGTGTATGATTATTTTTTGGATGTGTTTAAATGAGATTGGGTAATGTGTTTGAACTAGTGACCCACATATTCGAAGTGTAACTCTTTGACCTAGTGCTTTGATTGGGTTCATGATTTGTCTCGGTTTAGTAGCTTTGCTTGCAACCACGACGATTTGTTGGTATTGTCCCTTGTTCCAATTGCAATGATTGCCTTCCCATTGTGGCTCTAGTGAAGATAATTTGGCACGTGGCGAGAAAGAGAGTGAAAGAAAGGGGGAGAGGGAGAGAAAGAGAAGGAGAAAATGAACATATGTAGGTTGATCATATGGACCATGGTTGTCAAACACTCGAGTTAACTTGTAAACTCTTACGAGTTTCTGATTTTAGATCACAAAACTGAGCTAACTCACATGCAAACTCTCTTTTTGGTAAACTATTACAAGTTCAAATA
Source organism: Cicer judaicum (assembly GCA_037974835.1). NCBI lineage: Eukaryota > Viridiplantae > Streptophyta > Magnoliopsida > Fabales > Fabaceae > Cicer > Cicer judaicum. The sequence continues at coordinate 3,254,228 of JBBPBS010000749.1, forward strand.
AACTCTGATAAAATTGGTGAACTCTATATTTTATTTGCGAGTTTACAATTTTACACTGGATTGGCCTTAAAATGTAGAATTTTTGGTTAATAAGATTTGGTATTTGGTTTAGTTATTTATGTTTTGCAATATATATTGGTTTTAAATTGTAATCTTACATTTTCAGTATTATTTTGAGGGACAATTGCTATGCCTTGATAAGACTTTATTGTTCTGCCATTTCCTTTTTTCCTTAAAATCCTATAATAAATATTTATGCTTTTTACGGCGATGAAATGTTGAACTATTGCTGTTCTAATGATATTATATTTTCTATTATCTATTTATATTCATATATATAAGTTATTTTAATATTAGGGTAAACTCTTACGAGGCATAGCAATAGTTCAACATTTCATGGACCACATAAAGGGCACACAATAGTTTCTTTTGTTTACATCATATGCTTTTATATTCTTAGTATTGTTTTTCCTCATATAAAAAAGAGTTGGAATTAAGTAAGAGGCGTTTTAGTCAACACAAACTGTAAAAATGGAGAAAAATATTGAAACTCATGCCTAAAACTTTGGAGGAAAAAGAGGGAGGGTGGTGAAAATCCGTTGTAATAGTGGCATTACTTCACAGTTTTAAATTTTTAGAGTTGAAATGAATAAATAACAATTTATATTAAATAAGGCATCTTCCTTTCTTTACCAAAAAAGGGAAAAAAGGAAAAACATCAGGCGTAAAACAATGGGAGAAATAAAGGGAGGTAAGTGAATGCATTATAGTTGCATTTTAGAGTAGATTCATCAAACCAGGAGGGTATTTCAATATTTTTTCATTTTTCTTGTGAAACTCATTTATTGTCAATTTTAATTTAATTAAAAAAGTATTTTACTTGTTTTTTTAAGAAAAAAAATGGTTTTCTTGTGAAACTCTCAAATATTGTAAACTTTAATTTAATTAAAAAAAACAGAACTTGCCAGAAATTGGAGAATTGCTCATTGGCTCCACCCAACTTTACAGATTTGAATTTTTTTGTAAGTTGAAATAAATAAACACATAGCAGTATATATATATAGAGAGAGAGATTAGTGTAAAACTATTTTACACTGACATCCAATGAAAACTCATCATATTGCCACATCAATCTATATTGTAATTGTATTTTAAAAATAATTACAATATACTTGATTCTTATTGAACTTGTCCCCTTCACACACGCACACATATTTGTGTGTGTGTGTGTTGTGCGTAGACATTAAAAAAACCATTTTCCTTTGTTTTCCAAAACTATCTTATTTTTTTAATGCATTCAATAACAAATAAGTAATACTAAATACATATTCATTTATTAAAAAGCCTTTATTAAATTTAGAAGACGGACATGAGCCAATTTCTTAACCAAAATTTACAATTTCAGTTTTACTATTAAAATATTAGTTAATAAAAAAATTCCCATTATTTAATTAATAAATTTTCATAATAAATGGTTTTCCTTATTTATTTATTTACTCCACCTTTTCCTGCAAAACCCTAACTTTTCATAAATCACTCTAGAGTTTGTGAACCACAGTTGTTGTTTTTCCTTGTAGTTGTAGAAATATTTCTTTTTAAAAAAATTAGTTTTAGTTTTTGAAGTAATTTGCTTCCTCAGCGATTGTGGAAGTTTAAGCTACTGTCTGAGTTTATCCTCAGAAGTTGTTAATACTTCTGGGTTTTCACCATTTCAGAAAGAGTTTGTTTTTGAAGTTTTTCTTTGCAGTTACAAATTTCTATCCTCAAACGTCTTTGTATTGTTATTTGAGGTTTTAGGGTCTCTTAGTTTCTCTTTGATTTACAAAAACAAAAACAAGAAAAATGGAAGAGAAAGGTATTTTCACTTCTGGGCATGCCCTAACGGTTAATGTGGCTCAAAATTCTGAGCCCACGGAGGAGTTGCCGATGCCGACTCCGGTAACTGCGGCGGTGTTGTCGCCTATGCCGATTTCGTCCTCAATTCCGGTGACTGGGGATTTCTCAGCCTCGAAAAGAGGTAGGGGGAAGCCACGGAAATCAACTAAAAAGCCTTTAATTGTTTATGATTTTAAAGGTACATGACCATGTAGAATTAAAAAGATTGCTTTTTGATTCATTTATTTTCAGCATTTAATATTTTTAATTACTGCTTTGTATGTTTTCTGTTTTTGTTTTTTTAGTGTTAAAGTTACATTTGTTATAAATAACCATTGTTTTTTTGTTTTTTCAAAATGTTGGGTTGTTTTTTAATATGTGAAGCAAGAATTAATTTTTGGGTTGTAATTGACTTAATCTTGATTTGAAGGTGTTTGTGTTTTTTTTATTTGAATCATGCTTTAGATGTGTGAATTTAATATATGGCAGCATGAGTGGACCCTTTTCTTAATTCCCTTTCAGATCTGGAATTCGGTGGTGGAAGGGGATATTTTGTGGTCATTTTAAAGTAGGTTGGTTTTCAGTTCTGGTAGCACATATATTGATACTTTTTTCCCTTCCTCTGTGAGGGGAAGATGATATAATCTGATCTCAGAAACAGAGTTAATTGAAGACACTGGATTAGCATGATCATTGAAATGCACAATGCCTTTTCAAGTTCATGGAGGGGGGTTTTGTGGTATTTGCTTTATTGGATCCATACCTGCGTCATAAACTGGATGTGTGGACCTTGATCCCCCCTCCTAATGTGCAATCCATCTTAGGGGCCTCATGCCACATTTCATTTGTCTTTGTAATGACTTGCTTACTTCTATACCTGAAGATAATTCAGGTTCATGATGTTTTTTTATGAGATTTCCTTTGCTGTCTAAAGGATCACATAGTTGATTCTGTATGCATATGCAGGGTGAAATCAATTTTACTGATATATTTGGAATCAGGCTAATATAGTATCATGTATATCACTGGGTATTTGTGACATCATAATTTATGCATGTTGAATTTGGGTCTGGTAATTTTGTTTTTACATAATGAAATCAGTTTGCAGTTTTTTTGTGAATTGGATAATAACTTCCTCTCTGACCTTATGGTTATCTTATTCTACCAGTTTTCTATCTAATAATCTACCTATCTACCAATTTTTCAGATGATGGAATAACATACTCTCTTGGTTCCGATTTCACACCTCACGAGCTTATAGTCAATTCTGGCGAGGTATTTTTTTTTATTCCATTTTAGGCTTATATTCTGAAAATAGTTAGATTACATCCTATCACTTTTTCCTGAATGCCTTATTCAGAATAAATGCAAAGGCTATTCATTTTGTTCACTCATTGAAAACTAATGCATTTCATTAAATACAATGTCATCCCATTTCTTAAATGTTGATACCTTTTACGTTAACACATACAATACTTCCCTTTCTTTGTTTGGTACAGTATTCACTGTGTTCATACAGTTATAGTAAATTAATATTGTTGTGTACAATCTAATGCCTAAATGTATTTGTTTGAATATGCATGTCAGGATATGATATTTCTATAAATATGCGAAACAAAGAACAGAAACTAATCCTTATCATTTTTCAGTCGCATAGAATTTCAGCTGTAGGAAAATTATGGTTATTTAAATGGAAACGGTATTTCATTTTCGAAGATGTTGTTACTGAACTTGGCTGGCAAGTGGCAACTAGACATGGCTAACAAAGATTAAACTAAAGTAAATGCCCTTCCCAACTTCCAAGGCTGTGAGCATTACCCATGGGCAGTAATTTCAGGATTCATGTTTCCTTGGAAGTTGATGAAGATACGGAGTTATCCTTTTGGTTTTACTCAGGGTTTGAATTTGAGTAGTCATAGAAGCTTAATCTATAAGAGGAGGAGAATAAAAGAAGGCGAAACTTTGCACATTGGTTTAAGTTAGCTATGGTGCATATGTTGGCTATCCATGCATATAGCTTAATTTGAAGTTATTATAGTAGCTAAACTGGCAGGTGCATGTATTTGCAGAGGTGAAGACATGGTTTCCAATTCTTTTACACAGATAAAAGTAGGGATGTCCATCTTAAATTTTTAAATATTTATTCATCTGTATAGTATAATTGTGTAACAAATAATATATGCATAAAATAAAATTTGAGACATATGCTAATGAATAAATAGCATCGAATAGTAGCGATATAAAATAGTAGGACATGTGTTGTAGTATTATCACATGAATCCCAACTACAAGTTGCATACAGTATGATTAATATTGAAAATAATCTATCACTCACTTCCTTTATTTTTTTATTTCAGCGTGGCAATACAATGTGCTTATTTGTTAATTGTCTTTGTGATTTTCCTATGACCTGTTTTAGGATGTTGCAGACAGAATTTTCCTTCTCTCTAAAGAATTCCCTGCTATATCCCTTCTCTCTGGAAATGGCACTATTTCAAGTGTCAAGCTTGTTCAGTCGGATTCTTGTGGTGGCATTGGGACTTCGAAATTCGAGGTTAGTGCTGTGCAGTGAGCAGTCTTATTTCTGTAGCCCAGATACAAATTTAGTCCTATTTATCTCTTTCAGCTGATTTATATGTACTTTGACATATTGAGTTAATTTAGTTCAGTCCTGTTTTATCAGCCCAGATAAAGAAGTTTAGTGCTATATATCTCTCTCAGCTGGTTTGTATGTAACATTAAACATTTATCTGGTTGCCTGATATTTTTTTTGATATATGGTTGCCTTTGTAGGCATTAGATATAAATTTTTTAGTGTTTTTAGTTGTTTTTAAAATGTGCAGTGCTCTACATTGCTCTCTATTGTTTTGATTGAGCTCCACACCTACTTTTCAACATTATAATAAATTAATTTCCCTAGTTTCCAAACTTTCTATGATCCTCCCTTGTAATTATGGCCTATGACATTGTTTTGTGCTTTCTGTCAAGTAATGTCTCCACTCTCCTGGCATGAATCACAATCACTTAGGGAAACTGGGTTTACAATCAATATAGAACTTCGTTTATGTTTTATAGTAGTGATTTGATACGTATATATCTTTGCCATTATTTCACTCTAATTTCACAGTGAGTTGATTCAGAGTTATCTCCCTATTAAGAAACGCTAATAGCACACTCTTTTACATTCTCTTTCCATCACATTTTATCATTGGATGAAATCTCATGCTCGCCAAACTAATTAAGACTGGGCCCAGGTGTTATTTAGTGTGGCGGCCAGCATGAGATTTCTACTATAGAACATTGAAAAGAGTGTCAAATAGCAAGTCTTTGGAATCACTCTCTTCCTTTTTTCTTTGTTATGGCACTAGATGAAAACATTAAATGAAATATGCTGACACATATTTTGTGCTCTTACACAGGGAACTTTTGACCTTTTAACCTTGAATGGCTCATACGTGCCTACATTGGATGGGTTAACAAAGGAGAGAGTTGGTAAGATAACTGTCTCTTTGGCTTATCCAGATGGCCGTGTTTTCGGTGGTGAAGTGGCTGGTCCTTTGATAGCTTCAAGTCCCGTGCAGGTATCTTTATTGTAGAAGAGAATATCTAGTAGAATATTCAAAAACTCGTGAAATCGCTTATAACAGTGTTAAATTTACATAGTTATAATCGATGACGTCATTATTGGTGTCAATGATGGATGTCAAACTACCAGTTTATTCAATTTGTTGGCTTAAAGATCGGTGCTCCCAATATTAGAATTTGGATGATGCATTATTTTGTGGCTATATAGTGACTATTAATGAAATGAAAATCTACATTATATCATTAGATTATATCCTTCCCCTATGCCCTTTTTTTTAATCTCAATTTTTTCAAAGGCCTTTCTTTCTTTTATTCACTATTATCCCATATGGGCCAAATTATTACATTGAAATAGATATATCAGAATTTTAGTGATCTAAATGTGATCTTATATTTTTTTTATTTCTATTTATGAAAATAATCTTTACTTTGGTCATATATGAGGAACTTTTTGACTGAGCACTTTCCTGTTCATGTTTTATGGATCAGGTTGTTGCATGGAGTTTTGTTCCTGGTAAGCAACTGGAGCAAAAGAAAGGAAAGAAGATTGTCAATCCTACTTCCCCAGTTGTCCCTCCTGCTTAACATTTAAGGAGATAAAGGGACATATATTGTTTACCTGTTTTTGAAATATTTTAGTTTATATGTTCACTTTTGTTCAAATATATTTAGTTTAAATATTTCAAATAGTAATTTACTACATTGTACAATGTGTATATTATGCTCATGTTTTCTAAAAAGTAAAGCCTTTGTTTTATACATTATAATCAAAATTTGATTTATTTCATAATATAAAGAAATGTTTTATATTATACTTTATCCATGAATATCTACAAATCCTTCTGATATACAAAAACTTGTTTCAAACATGCACGGATATCCACACATAAATGGAGTGGTTTTTATAAACACTAATCCCTAAATCCTAAATAAATTAATATAAACAATAATTCATTAACATGTAATAAGCCCTTTAATAATAAATAATGATAAATAGTAGTAGTTAATATAATAGTTAGTATCTCGAACATAATTTTCATTGTCTCCTAATGAGTAAACAGTAACCCATAAGTGAGTTCTCATAATATCAATCATATAAATTAAGTCCTTTAATAATTAATAATAGTCAATATAGTTATTATTAATATAATATGAATCCTTATAATTAATTTGAAAATACACATTTTCAAAACTTACTTGAGAAAGCACTATCTAATCTCAAACAATAGACACTATTTTATTTCAAGAAACACTATCTTAAAATTCCTTGTTTTTTTAGAATACTTAAAACTTTGTTTTGCAATGTTTCATCTCAAATGTGTTTGTTTTTAAGAAGTGTAATGAAGATAGTGTGAGATTTATATAAATTTGTATCAATAGAAAGAAGTGTAATGAAGATAGTGTGCTGTGCAAGTATTTATCTTTATCCCAATATCCCAAAAAATTAAATGTCCCTTCTTAGCCAGTGCATCCAATATGAGAATAAAGAAAAATAACTTTTTTGGAATAAAGGAAAAGTAGTTTTTGGAATAAAGAAATTCCCACAAACAATTTCTTTACCTGAAAAGAAATAGTAATAAACAATAGAATAATATGAAAGGAATCCCTACATATGCTTCTTCCAAGCATGCTCTTATGCCCTTCACTTTTTTCCTTATCCATGTGATGTATATGCAAAGAATAAAGTTTTTTTTTTAGGCAAACAAGAAGAAAGTTCTAAACTGAAAATTCTTATCTTCTTTTCTCTTAGCTTCTCACTCATCCAATTTAATTTAATTCACCAAGATACTATGATTAACATGTAATTGGATATAGTTACCTCCAAAAAAAAAAAAAACATAAGCAAGAGAGATTTCTACTCAAAACAATAGAAATTATGTAGCACTTATGAACAACTATCTTTATAATATTTCTTAAGTAATTCAATACAACCAAATCTAAAAAAAAACAAAAATCTAAAAACATGTGTCAAATAGCCAAAATTTCATTATTATTTGGGCCATATACTATGCTTGATGTACTCAACATTTCTTGTTTCCATCCTTTATTAACTTTCTCTATAAACTCTTCCACTCTTCTCCTTAGCTCATCATCATTCTCTTCCTCATTTTCCTTTTCCTCTTCTTCATTGTTGCAATCAATATCATCAATTTCAATCTTCTCTTCTTCTTCTTCTTCTTCTTCTTCTTCTTCTTCTTCTTCTTCTTCTTCTAATTCTATTTCCATGACATGTGACACATCTTTCTCTTGTGTCAATGATTTTGTACCCTTTTCAAATAAAAACTTGGTTTTGGTTTCTTGCTTTTGAGTTTCACACATAGGAAGAGAAATTTTACTTCTTTGATGAACAATTATGCTTGGCTTAAAATCCAATAAAATAATGACTATGATCAAATTGCAAAAGCAAAAAATAAATGTGGAGCTAGAAGCAGCTTGAGTAATCAACTCCAATATAGAATCTAACATGATTGTGAACAATTTTGAAGAAAAAAAATACACAAAAGGGTACAAAAGAGTGTGAGAGGAAGATCAAGGATGAATAAGAACTATAGTCTAACTGTTTATGCAATTTGAGAATTTTAAGGTCTATTTAAAGCCTTGTAGGGATAGATGCAAACGTGGAAAGTACCTTTTGTTTTGTTTTCTTTTTTGTTGAAAAATTTAAGGAATTGCTGGTGAGATGTATTGTGGAAGCTATTAAGATATATAACAAACAACAATATAATATACAATGATTTATTAATGAATTAATAATACTTCATCCATTCATCCCACATTCTCATTTTTAATTAGTTCACATAAGTTAAAAAATATATAAATGAAAATAATATTAATATTTTATTAAATTATTATTTTTAATTAAATATTAATATATTTGTTATTAACATAAATCAAAATATATTAAGTGTGAACTTGTAATACAATTACTAAAAAAATAATTAATTGTATCAATTTAAATAATAAAATAAATTTTATTTATTTAAATAATGTTATAAACTACCGTTAGCAGGGTAGTTAAATGAATTCATATACCATAAATAATAGTATACTGCTCAACAAAGTAATTAATACTTCATTGATAACTTAAAAATCATATAATTTGAAATGAAATAATTAACAATTTAATCAAAATTAAAAGTGTAGTTTATTTTAAAATATTTTTCTTCAAATAAATCATTATTATAGAATTGGAAAGAGTAATAATATATTAATACTATATGAATAATGTATGTGAGAAGTTTCTTACAACTGTATGTGGGGTTGTTTTAATTTAATTTAAAATTAATCAAAAGTCATTTGTACTATACATAGAACATCACATGGAGCTTTCTTGGACACTCACGGGGCACAACCTTCTATGTCATCACTTGACATCACCAACCAAACCTTTTTACATGTTATAATCTCAAATCTATCAACCATGTCATCTCTACACTTTTATTGTTTTTTTTTTTTTGTTTTTTTTTAGTCATGGAAATTTTGAAGAAGAAAAAAAAAACTATTGAAGGATTGAGATTTTGTGATGTGGATGAAGATCATAAGAATTTTTCAATATGGCCCATTGAAAGTGACTAAGGACCTAATTTTGTTGCCAAGCATTGTTGCAAGTTAGAAAAATGTGTTGTTTTATGCTTACTTTGAAAATGTCATCACTTATGTTCAACTACTTATATTTATGTGATTTTGACCAATAAGTGGGAAGAAAAATCTTGATAGAATAATGATTAGTGAACATGACCAAGGTCTATTTCTTTTTTAGTTGCAAATGATTAATTAAATTTTCAATGTCCATATTATAGGGTACATACACCCTTAATGTTATTTATTTATTTATTTTTTATTTTTATAAAAAAACAGACAATAATTTTATAAATATTCAAAACTCTTTATAGAATATAATTTAGAGAATGTTCGTTGTACGATTTAGATCGATTGTGAATAAAAAAATTACTAAATTTAAATATTAAAATATTTGTATTTCGGTTTGATTTGTATGCCAAATAATAAAAAATCTAATTTGATTCAAATTAATATAATTTAAATTGAGTCAGTTTTTAATTCATTTAAATTACAATTTATAAAAAAATATTTTAATATC
>JBBPBS010000749.1:3264139-3278266 GCA_037974835.1 Cicer judaicum
CAATTTTTATAAATAAATTCGAAATCCAATATAGTCTAAATGATTTAAAAAAAAATTCAAACACATTCAATAATATTTAATTATATATGTTTTTATCTTTTTTATTGATTTACGGTTTTTATTTGAATTGATTTGGATGTCAATATTCCTAATAGAATTTATATAATTTCAATTATGTAATGTCAAAATATTTTATTTTGTAAGGGTAGTTGCTCGAAGACTATTGGAAAAACTGATGGGTTTTTTGATAAATATTTATTTTTTAATAAATGTTTGTTCATGTATTAACTCTTTCTACTAACTAGAGTAAATTAGTTAAAAAGTTATAAAACTTATAAGTTGTTTTTATTAGTTATTTTAAAGAGTTATTTTTGTAATAGCGAGTGTTAGCTCCGAGGACTTTTGAGTATTATTATATATATTTTCATCTTTATTTTGAGATTTTAGTTTATTTTAATTAACTGAGTTTATTTTTTAGTAATATTATTAAAATACAAAATTCAATGAAAATACAACACAAATATAATATCGTATAAAGTAAAATAGAGGTCATATGAAATTTTATTTTTTATAAAATATCAAAATATTATATTTTTATACCAATTTTTGTGAAACTTGTATTTCCATAACATTAGTCTTCAAACTCCGTGTGTACACAAATATGCTATTCATAAGGTAATTGAGTTTGTGATCTTAATTATGAAGGAAGTATTTATAGTCACTCATACCTTAATAGTTGTGGTTATATTTTTTTCTCAACAAACTACTATTTTGATTCTTGAAATTATAAATATCAATTAATTTGAAATTTAAAATTTATGAAATATCATAAACTACAATTTGATTCTTGAAATTATAAATGTCGATTAATTTGGAATTTAATATTTATGAAATATTAAATCATTGCTTCAAATTATTTAACATGATTTAAAATGTTCTTTGAATTTTTTAATCTGCAGACAAAAGATTTCATAAAATAATTGATCCAAATAATATTTTAATTAAATTTAAATAATTTAAAAATCAATTAAATATTTTATAAATTTGAGTTTGCAAATTTACATATGATTACCATTTTAGGACGAATTTCTCTTTCCTATGTTTCAGAATTGTGATAATGAAACCATTTGTACTACGGTTATGAAAATTAATGATGTCAAGTAATTCTAGCTATCTTTTTTTTAATAGATTCCAGATACCTGCTACTATTTAATTAAAAAATTATACTTGATATTTTCTCCGTACGTAAATTAATTTAATTAAAATGGGTTAGATTCAAAGTTCCATTCGTTATATATATACCTATTATTACCTAAAAACTGATAGTAAGCTATTATTAAGTTACATTCAAAAATTGAAAATTTTTGGTATATTTATTTTATAAATTAATAAATTAACAATTATTTTTATAAATAAAAAACTATTTATTGACTTTTGTATTTTGAAAAAGATCATTTTATAAAAAATATTACAAGTAGTAAAAAATCAGATAAAATAAATTTTATTTAGCTGATATTTTTGGTAAATAATATTTAATTATTATGATTACATAAGTGTTAGAAAATAATTTAAAAAAACATTTGACTATTAATTTAAAATTTAAGTGTGAATTAAGTCATGTATCGTCTTTAGAATAAGTATTTGAACGAACCAGCTAAGAAATTCAATGTGAACAATTCATTGTATTGAAGTGTCTTAAAATAAAAAATAAAAGTTGCTGCAGATTCTTGGTGGTTATCCTGATTATAACAACAGAAATGGTTCAAATCATTAAACAATTTTAAAATTGACAATTGAAGTGTTCCAACCAACAATTATTGTTTATATCAACCTTAGTTGACTTTTCAGTTGCATTTTATCTAAGTATCAAATTTGTTCTTTTGATTGCTTTCCCACTTTTTCATTTATATAGTTTTCCTAATATTTTGATTTCAATGGTTCCATTACAATATTTTTCTTTTATTCTTGTTTGACTTAGAATCATTTATATAATATATTATTTATGTACACATTGTAAGAATTAATTTTTTTAATCTTAAATCTTTGAGAACTTTTAGTGCTAAAGAGAAAATAGCTTTGTTAATTGGGAGTTTGACTGGGTCAAGAATTTTTTAAGTTAGAAATGAAATTTGAATTTTGTTTTCGAAGAATGTTTTAAAGTGAAACATATTAACTACTTGAATCAAATAATTTGATTTTTGCAAGAGTTTGTTATTCAAATTAGTTATTGTTTATGTGAAATAAGAGATTTAAGGTGAGATAATTTGTGTCTGAAAACATTAGAAGGAGTATCTTAAATTACGACATGAATGTTCACAAAGCTCTTAGTCGTGTTTCACTAAGGATTTGAGTTCACTATAGTTGCTAACTACATGTGTTCATGTAATCTATGATTGTGTGACCGTTCAATTAAGATCAGACGATTTAATTCTTAAATTAAATAAACTCAAATTTACTTAAGATTTGAACCGTTACATAGTCACTAACTGGATACAACAAATCCAAATTCCTCCAATAGCGAGATTCACTCAAAAGTTTAAGTCATTAAGATGTTTTTGTTTAGAATTAGAACATATTTGGGTTCTAGTTTCAATTCAATTTATACAACAGTTTGTGAAGTATTTTGGTGGTGTAGGGTTTATGTGACTTTGTGAGGGAAATTGTCTTGTGTCTTTTTATTTGTCTTAATTCTATAATACATTTTTGTTTTATTTTCTTCTTGTTCATATTTCTCTTTAAAATTAAAAATTACCAAAAGTAATTGATTCAAAGTCAAAGAACCTATTTTTACATAATATTTATTTGACTTATTAGTGAGATTAATAAAATCAAAATAGTTTATCATAATTCTAATAAATCACAATTGTTTTCAAGTAAAGAGGAATATTTTGTCTATTAAGGGCAAAAATATGTGGGGTGTTTTTGTTCGATTATATAGCAATTGAAAATATTTTTGTAACACTAGTCCAAATAGGTTTGGGCTAGAGATAAAAATAGGATTAATCCGGCCCAATAATATATATATATATATATATATATATATATATATATATATATATATATATATATATATATATATATAACATCATCATATCTCACTGTTATTTTTATTTTCTTAATTTTTTTAAATAATTTTATTTTTTCCTTTAACGAATTAAGTATTAACTTGAATAAAAATAATTGAATCATTTTATTTGTAAAAAATTAGATTCATATTAGTATGAGATAAATGGGTGAATATTTAATTATTTGATCGCTTACATAAAAAAAAAAATTTATAGCAATTTTTATAATGTTGAAAATGAAAAATAATTTTAATATTTAAAGACACGTATTTTTTTTTTTTTTTAATTTGTAGATGGTGAGGTGTCTATAATTGTTGCTTAGTGATAATGATATTTATGCCTTGACGTATTTTTAATATAAATGTGTGTGCTATATAATTTTTCATTCACCAATCAAAATATTTGGATCAATCACCAATAATAATAATTAAAATATATAAGTAACGAAGGCGTAACATGTCATAAAGTTCAACAACATTTGTATCCTTAGAAAGCAATGACCACACTTGTATGAATAATATATACACTTTATTATTGAGCGTCACTTCAATTTATACACACCTGTACGAAGTTTAAGCTCTCATCATGTACTAAAAGAGTAATACAATTTAAGTAACTGTCAAACTAACGGAATTAACTAACACTTGAATTACACTACATAAACATACTCATAAACAAGTGGAAGAAAGTTTATAAAATGCCTTATTGTGTCTTGAATTGTGTTAATTCAAAGGTTCAATAGAAATTGAAGGTGATAGAAAAGATAAGAAAATGAAATTTGAATTATATTTTCATTTATGAAAGTATCTTATTTGTCGAATTATTCAATTTATGATTAAAATATGTTTAGAGACAAAGAAGTTGAAACATAGAGAACATAAATAAGAGAATGGAGAGAACACATATTTTTTTTATACTAGTTCACAAAATATTATTATTACATCTAGTCCTCACCTTACAAAGAGATTTTGTTTCAATACGGTCGATGACTTAATCCACTATTTCAATATTTACATACAAATATTATTTACTCTACCTCTTCGACTTTGAATATTTTTCTCTAACCTCTCCATGGTGTCACCATTAGAACCCTTCTTCAATATTCTAACAGTCTGTCGTTGAGGTCATAAGTGTTGTTGTACCTCTTTAGGTATCTCTTATGGGTGAGAGAATTGTTGCCACTATCGGGATGATTTACATCAATTCTACTTTGTGTATGAATTGATGCAATTTTTTTTTTTGGATTCTAACTATCATTGAGATGATGCTACATATCAAGTCCTATATCAATTCAAGTGTATGAAAACACTTTAAATGGTTTACATTAATTATGAATAACTCTCTACTGAGAGAATTTTTCATTCAGACTTTTCTTTTGATGTGTACTTAACTACTTTAGAATTCTTTCTTTAATATATTGTATTTTTTCATTCTCTCTCACACACTCGATTGTCAGAACGAGTTCTTCTTAGATAGAGAGAAAAAGTGACCATTGAGAATGTTACTATTGGAGATTTTCAATCACCATTTAAGACATATCAGATGTATTCATATCTTCATGATTATGCGCATCTTCAATTTAAGAGGGCAAATATCATAGGATGTTACTATTAGAGGATACCATAAAGACTGTTAGACAGTTAAGGAATTCAAGATATTGACCAGAGGATAAACAAATTTGTCTTATTTTTAGAGCGTTGACTTCAGAGCGTTGATTTTTCCAGAACTTGTCATTTCAGAGCAATTACTTTCATCAGAGCATTAACTATCCTGAGTGTTGCCTTTTTATTAGAGTGTTGATTTTTCAGAGTGTTGTCTTTTTATCAGAGCGTTGATTTTTCATTGTGTTGACAATCTATCAAAGTTAAATGATCCAATGCTTGTCACAATTATCAGAGGTAGACGATCAATTTTCTTGACATACTTATTAAAAGCATACAACCATTTTGGTTGACATACTTATCAGAGGTAGAACATCATAATGTTGCTTGTATTAACGAATCCACTAGAGGTACGTTTGAGAGTGCGCTCATTAGAGTCTGACAAAGTTGTAGTAGTTTCTTTAGAGTCATTATGATATTTGTTTAGAAGATTCTATTTTCTTTATTTGTCATATGATCTAGCTTATACTGGAACTAGGGGTGGACATCAGGCGGGTATGGGCAGTTTCGGGCAAAAATGTGAAACCGGCCCAATCCACGGGTATGATTTATTGGCCCAATTTCGTCTATTTTTTAAATCGGGTACGTCGGGTTCGGGTAGATCGGGTGTCGGTTATGTATGGGTGGGTAAAAACGGGTTGGACTTTATTGGACTTTTTTTTAAAAAAATATTTGCTTGTGGCTTTGTGTTTTTGTGATAAATAGTGTTATGCTACTGTGTATTTTAATTTTATAGATTAATATATTATATAAAATTAATAATATTAATATAAAAATAATAATATAATTCCGTCGGGTTCGGGTACCGACGGATCTAAATTACTCATCCGAACCCGACTGTATAAACGCATATTAATTCTTATTTTTCACCCGTTCAACCCATCAACCCAAAGAAACCACCCGTATGCAAGTTTAAATTTTTTATTGGGTCGGGCGGGTCCGAATATTATGTCCAATATTTTGTATTTCTATATTATGAATTGCTCTAATAGTAAACATAATTACATATTCACTTGTAATTTATACTTCCTTAAAATAGATAGTCATTAATATAAATCTTTATCTTTTAACTTAATCTACACATTTACTAAATATAGTTAGATGAAAATTGTTCTTTATTTGTTTGTTTTTGTTATCATCAAAAATCAACCTGTTAATTATGGTTAAAATCACTTTTGCACTAACTGCTTATCTCTTTGAGTATTCAGGTTTAACATCCCTTTTATCATGGTTCCTAAAATGCTTCATGGTTGCACCTTTCTTCCACCTTTTCTTATGTTCACCGCCAGTTTTATAAGCGTGAGTCAGCAATGCTTGATCCATTGATTTGTTCCTATCTCTCTCAACCAACCTCAACTCCTTTGCTTCCAATGTATCTTCCAATTTGTCTATATATTCATAGATGAGATATCATTGCATTCTTCAATAGCACATACAATGTAGTCAAACTTTGAATGTAAGGAACACAAGATCTTCTCATATATTTGTTTGATTAATGATAGTTTCACTATTCTTGGACATGGAATGTTTAATACTACGAACCTTAACAAAGAAATCAACCAGGTTCTCTTGGTCTTCCATTTGCAAAAGTTCATATTGTTTCCTTAGGAGTTGAAGTTTCACCTTCTTAACTTTTTCACCACTAGCATTAGACTTCTCAAGTAGTGACAGTAAAATTTTTATCAAGATTGGCTTCATCAACACTTTGATGAATGAGGAACATTATATAGCCCTGCAATCTATTTTCTTGTTTTCTTTAAATGAACATTACATTGTTTGATGATTTCCACCACTTCTTGAAAACCAAACAAAGCCTTAATCTACACACTCTATTGCTCCCTATTGCCATCAAGCTTTGGTATTTGGGTACGAAAATTGCCAGTAGAACCCATGTTCATTGAATTCACTCATGTTTACACTCTCAAAGATCGAAGCCCAAGGACTATTGATACCAATTTGTTAGAACAATTGTTACACTTGATTACTTGCAATGCACTCAATCTCACATAAGAGAATAATGAAATAATATAGTTATGAATTTTAATTGCACTAACCATATATTATTAACATATTGAAGTATTTATACATAGTACACCCACAAGGTTTAAGATACTCACACACTTTGCATCCCAATATTTTTGCTTTAGACTTTTATTCATTGCTACAAAATTCTCCACTTCATTTTTTTTAAAAGATATTAGATGGTTTATTAGTTCATTATAGCATATATTTCTAGCCAAAAATTGTTTCTAGAAAGATGAAATACTGCCCAAAGCTTCAAAACAGTTGGCACAAAATGTCAATAACTTTGACTTCAAATCTTGCAAATCAAACAAGTACATAATTCCATGTGACTATTCAACTTTTTACCAACAAACAACTAACTGTTTTTTTCAAAACCATGACAACCTTTTACAAAACTTGGTGCTCCAAACAAGCATAATACAAGGACCATATACCAAACATTTTTAAGGTAAAAAGATTAGCTAAACATCCGAATATAAAAAAGTAGTTTAGATTACATCAAAACAAACATTATTTATGATATATTTGGATTAAAATTTGCAAACTACATTTCATTGTGAAAAAAAAATGAGTTTGTAATTATTTATTTTTTACTCTAATAACATGCTACACGCTTTGAAACACACATTCAATTAAAAGTGTATTATTAGAAATAGTATTTCAATGTTTACATGACTAATACATAGTACGTATCAACCACTTGCATTTGACTTTAATAGTTAATATTTCAACGTTTATATAACTAATATACAGTATATATCAATCACTTGCATTAGACTTTAATAGTGAGAGGAGAATTTGTCAATAATATATTTTTAATAAACATAAATCTAAATATTAAATTTATGGTTATATATGTTTTTAGTCTCTATAAATTTTTAATTTTTTAAATTTATAACTTTAGTTTTAATAAAATAAAAATACAATTATTAGTCCGTACAAAATTATTCAATAAACACTTTTAGTCCACGATGAAAAAAAACATGTTTAATTGTTTTTCAACTTTAAAATTTTTGAATCATTCTTTGCAAACATATTTAGAATATTAAAATAAGTTTTTTTACAATTTTTTTTTAATTTGTGATAAATTAAAATTAAATATGAATTTTTTAAAATTTAAAAGTTCAAGATAAAAGTAAGAAAATATGAACATAGAAATCAAACTTTTAATTCATTTTTTACGGAGGACATTTTTATAATGTTGTAAACATACTACAAAATTTCATTCAAAAATATATGTTAATTTAACAGTAGAGACTAAAACTGATGCATGATAATTTTATAATGACTAAAAATTATATATTTTTTTTATAGGAACTAAAATGGAAAGATTGAAATTTTATATATTAAAAATATATTTTTCCAATAAGATATTTTAATTATTAAAAAAATAAAAATTAATAATCAATATTTTAAATATAGTCACTTTAGGACACTTGATATTACAGTTAAATGTGAGAGAGCCTAAAATAACGATATATTGTAGTCATAGTGATATTTTTTCAGGTGGTGACTGAAATAATTGTTAGAGATATTTTTTAATTTTCTTTTTACGTTTTTTAAATCTTGTTAGCAACACATCATTACACACATAAATAAATAAATATATATATTTACTTTGTTATTTTATATTAGAAAGAATTGATTAAAAAAATATTATAAAATGACTTTGTTTTTGCAATTGGTTATTTTATATTAGGAAAATTTTTTCTAAACATGAATGAACACTAACACATGAACTCAACTTAACCCTTTGCACACAGAAAAAAATGAAACGAGCATAAGCATATTCTTCTCTATGTGCTTAGTAGTGGGACCCTCATTAAAATTAAAAAACTAATCTCAACCGTCCTTTCATTGTTCTTTTTCCCACGACCAACGGTCCAGATTCCACACCTCTCATTTACCGCCACGTGGTAACCATTATATATATTCTAGTTCCTTGTTCGTTTCATTTTCACCTCATTGTAAACTGTAATTTTCTCGAGAAAAAAGTGTAAGAAAATCACCGAGAAAATTTTCAAAAAAACTAAGAAAAAAACAAGAGAGTGTGATTCTTATGGTTAACAATGGCAACGATCAAGTTCGTGAAAGCTCGTCAAATCTTCGATAGCCGTGGAAATCCAACCGTTGAAGTGAGTCTAACTTGAATCTCTCTCTCATTTCTTTCCTTTTTTTTCGTTTCATTTTTGGAAGCTGAGAAAATGAGCGGGAAAATGAAGGAAAAATAAAGCATTACTATTATTATAGTTTATTCATACTAAAATATAAGAAAAATAGTATCTCATAAGTTTGATTAAAAATTAAGATCATATATATCAACTTTTTAGATTTATTTTTCATTCCAGATTTGTATTAATTAATATTATTAATTAATAGTATTAATTAATAATAATAATAATTATTGTTTTATTAACGGTTTAGGTGTTTGAGAAGTTTTTGAGTTGTCTTGTTTTAGGAACTTGTTTATGTGAAGCTATGGTTTCTGAACGTGTTTTTTTTTGTTATTGTTAGGTTGATGTTACTCTTAGCGATGGAACCTTTGCTAGAGCTGCTGTGCCTAGCGGTGCTTCGACAGGTACGATGTTCAATGTTTTCTGTTTGTGTGTATGAAATACTAACTTGGACATCAAATATGACACTGGCACATAGACAATGATGGTAACATTTTAAAATATAAAAGTGATTAAATAGAACTACACATACACATTGACACATTCATTCTGAAGTGTTGGTGGTACATAGACTTGTATTGTATGATAAGAGGAATATTTGAATTTGCTGCATTTTTGTAGTAAATTATTGTTTATGACTTTGTGTTGTGAGGAAATAGCAAGGAATGTTGATTTTGAAGTGATGTTTTGTGGTTTCTAACTAACATGCATGATGTGACTTTTGTGTATTGTTGATGTTTATTGGTTGTAAAGTTTCATCCTATGAAACAATGACACAATGAATGTCGGACAAACGACACTTAGACACCGATAATAATTTTAGAGAATGGAAGTAATTGAATGTAACCATATATGTCGGTGTAACACACGGACACACCTTCAGTCTAAAATATTGTACTATATAGTTTTAGACTTTTAGCGTGCGTTGGTGGTTTGGAAAGTCACTTCTTATGAGTTATAAAATAATACTAGTATTGTTTTATGTAAAAGGTGTGTATGAAGCTCTGGAATTGAGGGATGGAGGCTCAGACTACCTTGGAAAAGGTGTTCTCAAGGTACTTGATAGTTGATGTTTTTTAACATTGATGTATTTAAAAGGAAATGGTGAATTTCCTTTTAAAATTTCAGTATATGTTGAATAGGCTCTTTTATTTGGTCCACTATACAAACCCTTTTTGAAATATTTTTCATTACTAATAACTTTAGTTTTAAGTGTTGTCAATAGCCGCTATAGTGGTGCTATAGTGCTATAGCAAAGAAAAATTTGAACAAATTGCTATTGCTTCGCGATACGCTATTGAGTACCAAGTGTTGTCAAATTGCCGCAATTGTGGCGCTATAACACTATAGCGTAGCGAAATTTGAACAAACCACTATTTACTGTGCTCCCTAGTTGACAATGCTGTTTAGTTTGTTTTAGGAGGGGTGTTGGTTTTCCTCTTATTTTTTTTTATAATGAATTGAATAGGAGCTGATAATAATACAATAAATTTCTCTTGGTGTAGGCTGTGGGGAATGTGAATACAATTATAGCACCTGCTCTGATTGGCAAGGTATTGTGCAGCTATCTTATTAGGTTATGTGACAGTATTGTTTTAAATCATGTTTTTAGTTTGTGACTGATTATGTTCTATCATTTATATCTGCGTTTACAGGACCCAACCAAGCAGACTGAAATTGACAATTTTATGGTACAGCAGCTTGATGGAACCGTTAATGAGTGGGGATGGTGCAAGCAAAAGGTATAACTATACGATTCCTTTCTTATTTCCTGTGGATGCTTTTTTGGAGACTGTAATAGCCATTCATTTTATGCTGATTGAGTTTCCACAATCCTTAAATTTTCAGCTTGGTGCCAATGCTATTTTGGCCGTGTCACTTGCAGTCTGTAAAGCTGGTGCTTTAGCTAAGAAAATTCCCCTGTACAAGGTATGTAAGGTTTCTGTAACAATAGTTTCAATTTGGGTAACTTATGTTCTCATCATCTCATGGATTGATTTGGAATATTTTCGAAAACATTTCAGCATATTGCCAATCTAGCTGGGAACAAGACTTTGGTATTGCCTGTACCTTCATTCAATGTTATCAATGGAGGCTCACATGCAGGAAATAAGCTTGCAATGCAGGTAAAATCTATCTAATATTATTTGTGAATTGAATAATAGAGTCATTTTTTATCAAAATGTTCACCTTTCTGTCTCTTATATAGGAGTTTATGATTCTCCCTGTTGGGGCATCTTCTTTCAAAGAAGCAATGAAAATGGGTGTAGAAGTATACCATCATCTGAAGGTTAATGTCTTTTTTGCCCAACTTGCTTTAGAAAATAAATAAATTTGGATGACAGGAAAGAAATCTTTTTATTTATTAGTGTCATGAATTAAGATATTGTGTTTCCTTACAGGCTGTGATTAAAAAGAAGTATGGACAAGATGCTACTAATGTTGGTGATGAAGGTGGCTTTGCTCCTAATATCCAGGTCTTTACGTGCATCTTTTCGTTTTTGTGATCTAAGTGTTACTTAAATATAGTTCATGGTTTGATTTCTCGCAATTAGTGAACTCATTTATTGTTTTTGCATACCGGGATCTTTTGTAGTTTGATAATCCAAATGTGCCTAAAAAATATTTATTTCTGTTGTTACTCTGCATTCTATAACAAAAATTAAGTACCTTTACTCTACTTGCTGCTTCTTTCCATTTTCATGTTGCCAAATGCAGTTTTTAATTTTTACATGTTATCTAATTAATTTATAGGAAAACAAAGAAGGACTTGAGCTTCTGAAGACTGCCATTGCAAAAGCTGGTTATACTGGAAAGGTTGAATATTAATCCTCTGAATCTAACTTAGCATCTTAATACATATATGACTGATTAATTTGTATCTGTACAGGTTGTAATTGGTATGGATGTTGCTGCTTCAGAATTTTATGATAACAAGGACAAAACATATGACTTGAATTTTAAGGAAGAGGTGGACAGCTTATAAATTTTTTCCAAAAGTTTCTTCATTTTTATTCCTTTGTTGAGATATATTTCTTTGTCAAATTTAACTAGATAACTGACTACCTTATTGCAGAATAATGATGGATCAGAGAAAATCTCAGGAGACAGCTTAAAGAATGTGTACAAGTCATTTGTGTCAGATTACCCAATTGTGTCAATTGAGGATCCATTTGATCAGGATGACTGGGAGCACTATGCAAAATTAACAGCTGAAATTGGTCAGCAAGTACAGATTGTTGGTGATGATCTCCTCGTTACCAACCCAAAGGTATGCTCTATTAACTTCAAATTTGGTAGTTATGTTCCACAAACATGTATCCATTTGTGATTTAATTTCTACATTATTGGCTAATTAGCGTGTGGAGAAAGCTATTAAGGAGAAGTCTTGCAATGCCCTTTTATTGAAGGTAAATTAGCTTTCGCCTTATTTTTATTTTTGTTAGAGGATCAAGAGTTATCTCTTAATTAACTATCCTTTTAATTCTCTATCAAATCTGATGAGAATATTTTTATACTATCTTTGATAGGTGAATCAAATTGGTAGTGTAACTGAAAGTATTGAAGCTGTGAGAATGTCTAAGAAAGCTGGATGGGGTGTCATGGCTAGTCACCGAAGGTACTGAACATCCATTGTTTTCTCAATCAGTTCCCATTTTGTTTTGTTTTATAAAGTTTCGTAAATTCAAACTAATGTGTTATGTTTTATTTATTGTAGTGGTGAAACTGAGGATACCTTCATTGCTGATCTCTCAGTTGGGTTAGCAACAGTAAGTTACCATTTACTTTTTTCCAATCATGCCATGTTCTTTATCTTCGTCTCAGTTGTGCATTTGCCGAACAATTTGTGTCAAGATTTTGAATTGGAATTTTTTTACCTTCTCTATTGACGCGTTAATGATTTGGTCATGTTCTATCATTATTTTAACAGGGTCAGATCAAGACTGGAGCTCCCTGCAGATCCGAAAGGCTTGCTAAGTACAACCAGGTAAAACCGCAAAACTCTTTGTTAGCTAGTTATGACCTTTTGAAAACTGTATTTTGTAATGGCATGCCCATTTGATTTAAAGTCTCTTGTGCTTTTGTTGTATTATATTATTTGTTCAATGTTCAAATTCCACAATATTGCATGCTTTTGGGCCAATAATAAAAGCATAATGTAAAATAAATCTGAAATGTAGATAGCATATCTATCTATAAGTTGGACCATTGTTGTGTCAACACTCATACCTCTTTGATCTATGTTGCAGCTTCTTAGGATTGAGGAGGAACTTGGTGCTGCAGCAGTCTATGCTGGTTCCAAATTCAGAGCTCCGGTGGAGCCCTATTGATATATAACGCAATTTCGCTTAGCAACATTGAACTAAGTTTCTATTGATGTTTGACCGCACCAGCATGTAATTCTGCGCTTATTAAGTTTTGTCTCTATAATATATAGTTTTGTGAATTGTGTAATTTTGGAACTGAGGCAATAGGGCAGTGAACTTTGATGTGTCTATGGGTTGGAACTTTGATGTTTCTACCAAGATTTTTAACTACAGAAGACTTTGTTGTATTCTAAACTACAAAACTCAAATGTAAGAATGATTTTCTTGATTAATACTAGTGAGGTTTGAACTTAGGATTTCATGCATACTTCCAAATTCCTTACCATTAGACCAATTCTAGGGTTTGTAAAATCACTTATTTTGAATTTTTTTTATATAAAATAATTTTTAAGGAAATATTACTTAACTTTTCATTCAAAGTAGTTTTTAATTTATTTTCTAATTCTAGTTATTTTGTGAAGCTGTAAGAAAGAGAAATTTTTAAAAGTGATTATGTTTTAGAAAATAATCATACTTAAGTTGTAAACCTCTTGAAGTTGTGGCTTTATGGGTTTAGTTAGAAAATTAAAACACGTTAGTATTATGTCAATCATTGAAGTATTTTGTTTTGAATAGACAAATATTATTACGTTAATATTTTTCTTTTATCAAAATTTAAATTCTAATCTTTTCACTCTTTATTTTTTTATTAACTCAATCTAATTAAAATAGTGAACTATTTTTTATTAAAAAAAAAAATTAAATGTTTAATTGCAGTTTTGCTCTTTTATTTTAGTTGAATTGCGAAAGTAGTCTCTCTTTTGTTTTTCCCTCAGTTTTGGTTTTCTAAGTAAAATTTTGGTCCAAAACTTTATTAATTTTTTTTTTTTTTTTT
>JBBPBS010000749.1:3278276-3296521 GCA_037974835.1 Cicer judaicum
TTTAATTGCAGTTTTGCTCTTTTATTTTAGTTGAATTGCGAAAGTAGTCTCTCTTTTGTTTTTCCCTCAGTTTTGGTTTTCTAAGTAAAATTTTGGTCCAAAACTTTATTAATTTTTTTTTTTTTTTGTATTTATTTAAGTTATATCATGTTCAGGATTTCATTTATAACAATTGTACTAAGAATATATGGTCATAAACGATGTAGTACAATTTAAAAAAAAATGAGATTTCATCAAATTTTGGATCAAAATTCTGCTTGGGACCAAAACTAAAGAGAAACAAAATGGAAAGACTACTTTCACGATTCAACTAAAATAGGGGATCAAAACTGCAATTAAATTAAAATTAAAACTACGAGAAAATAAGATATTTATAAAATAAGAAAAAAAAAAAAGGTTTTTAGCTATTTTGATTTTTTATTATAATAGTTATTCTTACATCATTAGTGTGTTTGAAGGATAAATAATCAAATGGGATCTTTTGAGCCTTGCAATTCACAATAAAGGAGTCCACATAACCATTGAAGTACTTTCCACCTTAAAGCCTAATTTTACAATCTATTTCGATAATGTATCCTAATTAACCCAAATTAATGGGACGAAATATGAAGTTCTTTAAATTTGTAGCATTAATCTAGTTATGTATAATTATATTAATAATATAAAATATTATTAGAATTATAAAATGTAAATTAAATTCATCCAGACAATTCAATAATTTTTGAATGTGATGGAAGATTTAGATAAAATAGTCTAAATATCTTTAATAGATTTGAAATCGAATCAAAATCTATGAATGAAACAACAATTAATCTCTTACTATCAATTGTGGTCCTAATCATTCAAAATATTAATCTTTATAATTGTACGTGAAATATACTCGATTTTAAAAAACATCATCTCCACAAACATAATTAATATTTTGTAATTTAAAAATATTTAATTGAAATATACTAAATTTTTTATGTTGACAATTTATCACAATTCTTAAATTATTTATTTATTTTTTATTTTTATCTTAATTACTTTTAAAATTATGTCTATAATATATTACGTTGACGGTGTAAAACTAATTCATAACAATTAAACTCATTAAAAATACCACTTGAAAATATTAATCATGCGAATATCACATTAATACAATCATACAATTTTAAGAATATTAATAATGTGAATATCACATTGATACAATCATACAATTTTAAGAATGAAATTAAGTATTTAACAAAATACATTTAACCTAAATATATTTTTCGACTCAACCTAAATAATTATAATGATACACAAACTTAATTTATTTTTTAAAAATAAAAATAAAATTAAAAGAATAATTTTGACTAAACAAAAAGTTTTCCAGTTTTATGCATAAGAACTGAGTGAAAAGTGAAACATTCATTTGCTTCTTCCTTCTAAAAACCCAATCCATAAAAAAAATTAATTTTTTTCACCTTATTATCACTTGTTTAAATTCATCAATTCCATTTTTTTTATTGTTGTAGAAAAATGGAAAGCGCATCAGAGCTTGTTGAATTTCCATTGTTATTAACACCAATTGATTCTCACTACAGAGCTTCCACTATTCCTTACAGATTTCCTTCTGATAATCCTCGAAAACCAACTCCAACAGAAATTTCATGGATTGATCTTTTCCTTAATTCCATACCCTCTTTCAAGTATGTTTTTTCTTTTTCTTTTTACTTTTTTTTTCAGTTATAAAAAACGTATTTGTTTTTGGGTTTATGATTCGTTGTTTTTTTATTGATTATAATATACCCTTTTGTTTGTTTTAATTTGTATTGGTTCATTTTGTTGTTGATTGTTGTAAAAATTGGTGCTTTTTGTATTTTGTTTTTATTTTGTATTTTATTTTTGTAGTTGTGTATGTGTCTTATTTTTAGTTGTAAAAAAATTGATTTTGTTTTTGGTTTATGATTCGCTGATTTCTATCTATCAGTGTACCATTTTGTTTGTTTTAATTTGTTTTGGCTTACTTTGTTGTTAATTATAGTAAAAAGTTGGTGCTTTTTGTATTTTGTTTTTATTTTTGTAGTTGTGTGTTTTCTTTGAAGCACACATAACGTCACTAATACTGAACACATACGTTTGATATCGATAATAATTTAAGAAAATAAATTAATTGAATATAATCAAAAGTGTGAGTGTCGAGGCAATGTCGAACACTGGGGCACATCTTTGATCAGAGTTGTTGGTGCTACAGAGGTTATATTACATCTGGTTTTTGTCGTAAAAATTGGTGCTTTCTGTATTGTGTTTTTATTTTATTTTTGTAGTTGTGTGTTATATTATATCTGGTTTTTCTGCTTGATGGGTTGTTGTATTGTCATTTCCATTTGGGTTTTTAACTAAACAACACAAGACACTTCAAACTACAGGCTTGTTGGGTGTCTAACATGTGTCGATGGACATTTTCATTTCCTTGTGGGTGCATGTTGTTATTAGTGTCTATGTGTCATTAGTGTGTTTGGTGTTCGTGCATGTGTTGGTTGGTTCTTCATAGCTTTTTGCTTAACATACTTATTTTATGATATGCTGAATTGTTAATTAGTACTGCTATATTAGAAGTACCACTTGTATTGTGTAGTTCTCATTTGTTTCCTTATGCATTTTAAAATAAATGTCAAGTTTTATTACTCATTTACTTAGTACTGCTAATTTAGTACTGCTAATCTAGTCAACATGAAGGTTAAATAAGTGTAGCAGAGATGCGAATGTTGTGTTGGATGTGTGGAAAGACTAAATGAGATAGGATTAGGAATGACAACATTAAAAAGAGTTGGGGTAGACCTATAGTAGAAAAGATGGTAGAAACTCGGCTTTGGTGGTTTAGG
Source organism: Cicer judaicum (assembly GCA_037974835.1). NCBI lineage: Eukaryota > Viridiplantae > Streptophyta > Magnoliopsida > Fabales > Fabaceae > Cicer > Cicer judaicum. The sequence goes on from JBBPBS010000749.1 coordinate 3,281,126, forward strand.
CATGTGGAGAGGAGACTTGTAGATTTTGTTGTAAGGTGAGTAGATCAAATGGATGATAGTCAAATTGCTAGAGGTAGGGGAAGACTTAAAAGAACTAAAAGAGAAACTATTAGGAAAAACCTAGAGATTAATGAGCTGGAGTCAGGGAAAGTGCTATATGATAGAACATTATGACGTCATCTAACCCATGTAGACGACCCCTACTAGTAGGATAAGGCTTGGTTGTTGCTGTCTTCTTTAAATCAATGTCTTTGTTTGTAATGGTATTATGCTGGTGAGGGATGATTAACAGATGACATCACCATTACCAATTTTTAGCTACTTATCTTCTAAAATAGCACCTTGATATATCTGTAAGATTTATATTCTGTGGAAGTAACTGCCATAGTTGTACAATAAGGCTTCATATTATATTATCATCATGATTTTACTTATATCAGTCTTTTGAAAACTTTCTTCTAATTTCTTTTAGAACTGGATTGATATGACTATGGACCAATTTCTTCACGCAAAAAGTATAGCTTATAATATGTTTCAATAATTTATCTATGATTCTATGTACTTTTGTAGATTCTTTTTATAGCCTGACTTAACAAAAAAGCTCCAACCACTTACAGCTCCTTTCAATAATTGGCAGTTATTGTTGTTTTCATGTTTAACTTTCATTTTGCAGGAAGCGTGCTGAGAGCGATACTTCTGTTCCCGATGCTGCAAATAAAGCTGAAAAGTTTGCTCAAAGGTAATCTGATTCTGCTTATCCTTTTTTTCTTCTATAGTTTAGTATGTAGTATCAGATTTCTTAATTGCATCTTTGGTTTTTGCATTCCCTGGAAAAGGTATGCTGATATACTTGAAGATTTCAAGAAAGATCCTGAAAGTCACGGTGGACCGCCCGATTGTATTGTATGTTGTATACTATTGCTGACATTATACTGTAATTTGTCCCCTCCTCTCCAAAAAAATGAACCAGAACAATTTTTTTGTAGTTTGATGATGTGTCTAATTACGTTGTTTTTCTTTTTTCGGTGGGGGGATTCACTAGCTTCTCTGCAGACTTCGTGAGCTAATACTTAGAGAATTGGGATTCATAGATATCTTCAAAAAAGTCAAGGTAAATTTATTTTTGTTTTTGGATCTTATTTGTTACTGTTATGCAGCCATAGATAATAACATGTTGAAGAAAAGTGTGTGGCTATCTGATTGTAGTGGTGGAAGTGTGGTACACTATGTAGCTCTGACACTTCACATTTAAGATGTGTTTGTATTTAACATCGACACATTTAGTTACTTCAATTACTTCAACCTTTTCAAATTATTATCGATGTTGCTGTGTCGGTGTCAGTGTCAGTGTTGTGTATAACGTCCATGTTTGTAGTGCTTCATAAATGTAACATCTTGCATATGAATACAGAGGAAAAATATAAATGCAATTGTTTTCAGATTTCGTTGACTGAGAATGTCTACATTTACTAGCCAAAGTAGCTCTCGAAATTTCAACATATGTTGTTATCAATTTCGATAAAGGAGGTATGTGTGGTATAAATGATATTATCAGTGGACCATAATAGCTATGTAGCATTGACACTTCAAAATAAAGGTATGTCTGGTGCCCGAAAGATGTGGTTGCATTCAATTAGTTCTATTTTTCAAATTATTACCCGTTAGGGGCTGGGTTTGGGCCTTAAAACAATAAATGGACCAATTGGAGAATTGGTTATAATATGCTTATGTGGCAAATTCTTTAGAGGAAATGTCGTTATATTAAGGAGACGGTTAGCAAGAGGGGAATTTATTCAGAATCATATTCAGTTAGAAACCTTTGGGTTTGGTCATAGAGAGAATCATCTCTTCTATGAGGAGCATTTGCCTTGGGATTATAGGGGTTAATCTTCTGTAATATTTCTCTTTTTCCATTAATAATACAGTTTACACGTTCTTTTTGATTTGGGTTCCTATCATTACCGGGGTTGAAGTGTCATTGTTGTGTATGTTTGTGTAGTGCTTCATAACCATGTAGCTTTATTTTCATTGAGATACTAATGATCACTTTTCTGATTGAATGCTATAGGATGAAGAAAATGAAAAAGCCATCTCCCTATTTGAGAATGTTGTTCGAGTTAATGACGCCATTGAAGATGAAGGCAAGCGAATTGAGAATCTAGTTAGGGGAATTTTTGCAGGAAACATATTTGATCTTGGTTCTGCACAGGTAGGATGATTTTCTATGCATTCTTTTGATAACTTCTTGATAACTAAAATGTCCATGAAGTGTCAGTTCAATGGCAAGAGCTTAACTTTGTAATCTCAAAGGACAGAGTTCAAATCTTATCTAGGACATTTTTAAAATGGCCATTAGTGCCATCGTCATTAATAATAATTTTCCCCTTTCCAAATTTTAAAAAACTTCTCGATAACTAAAATTAAGATTACTGTTTTGCTAGTTTATACAATTACAATCATATGCAGGAGTTTAGAGAATCATATTTATGTGTAGTATATGTATTAACATATTCCTTTTGCAATTCCTTGAAGCTTGCAGAGGTTTTCTCTAAGGATGGAATGTCCTTTTTGGCTAGTTGTCAAAATCTCGTTCCTCGACCTTGGGTTATCGATGATCTCGACACTTTCAAAGTGAAATGGAGCAAGAAGTCATGGAAAAAGGCAAGTGTTTTGTGCATAAATCGACACAATTTTGAAATGAATTGTCGAATTTTGTCTTCTGGCTTATTTTCTGCAGTGGTGCTGTTGTAATCTGTTCTCTTCATCATTGCAGGTTATCATATTTGTAGATAACTCTGGTGCTGATATCATTTTGGGTATTTTACCATTTGCAAGGGAGCTTCTTCGGCATGGGAGTCAGGTTTGTCGATATTTTAAATATTTATTTTAACAAAAGAAATATTCATTAAGATGAAGATAAGCAATCACAAAGAGATGCGAGGATAAAAACAATAGAATAAAACACAAAACAACAATGAAAGAAGAGAAAATCAACGGAGCAAATATTTCCAATTGTTAATTATATATGTTAGGGAAACCCTTTACACAAATCCACGTGCTTCGCACCAAATAAGGTTCTGTTTCGATAAACAACTAAGTTAAGTGTTTATAGCATAGGTGTTTAACATATAAGTACTTATATATAAGCTATTGCTATAACAAAAGATAAAAAAAAAACTCATTTTTCTATACAAGTTATAAGTTGTTTTTATAAGTACTTATATACCAAATCAAGTGTTGTACCATAGAGAAGTACAAAAGTTAATCTCCAACCTAATGCACCCAAGTGTAGCACAGTTTGCACATTACCTGGAAAATCTTGCCTCTTTATTTCTACCAAAGCCACTATATCGATTTTTTCTGTCATTTTAATTCTAATCCAATCCTTTGATGGAAATCAAGTGAGATTATTTTGACTTTCTTGTTATATATATGTATTTATTTGGTTTAATGGATTTCCTAATGGTTTCGGCATATTTTATGTGATTTTGTTTGAATGCAGGTTGTATTGGCTGCAAATGACTTACCTTCCATCAATGATGTTACATATTCTGAGCTAGTTGAAATCATATCAAAGGTAATGAAAAAACGGTTTCACAAACTTTTGGTATTATGATATTCTTTGCTAACTCTATCGGGATGATTTTCAGTTAAAGGATGAAGAAGGAAACCTTGTCGGCGTCAGTTCATCGAATCTTTTAATTGCTAACTCTGGCAATGATTTACCTGTAAGAAAATGAACAATGGTTTTTTTTATTAATTATGGTATTGGAGTTGATGAAATCAAAATCGATGTAATATGTACGCAAAATAAGTCTTATTTGCTTTATTCAATGGATTGCAGGTTATTGATCTTACAAGAGTGTCACAAGAGCTGGCTTACCTTGCTAGTGATGCAGATCTTGTCGTCTTAGAAGGGATGGTGAGTTTTTCCTTTGGTATCATTGGAAATATTTACTCCATTTATGTTCAGTTTTGATGCTTGGAAATATAGTTGTTGGAATTGAATTGAAATTGATTAGTCTAACTACGATTGAGCTAAATGAAGGATATATATAAAATGTGATTTATATATCCAATGCTTTCAAATTTTGGGTGGAGAATGTGTTTTGGTCCTTAACTAGTTGTTGCACCCTGTGCATTTACCAACCAGTGGTATCAGAGCCACGATTTGATAGGATGGAGGAGCAGGAGTAGACCCAGACAGTTCTTTAAAATGTTGGAGATTTAAACTTGGGAGAGGAGATTGTTGGAATTCAAGCGTGAGTAGTTAGTTTTAGATTTGCTAGGATTAGACGAAATGAAAGATATATAATAGAAGTGACATGACTCACATACTTAATGCCTTAAATTTTTGGGTGGATATGTGTGTCATGGTCTTTTGATGGTGTGGTTCTTACATGTCGTTCCTCATAGTTTTAGTGAGATGGTTTAGAGGTATATCAATATTTTACGGTCCAAATCAATTATCAACTTACTATACAATGTAAAAGGTTAGTGAGTTATTTCAAACCATTGATAATACAATTAATAGTTGATATTACGTGAACATGTATGATCAATTATGAGTGGTTATAATAGTAACTATTGATTTACTCATTTTAGAAGAGTCAAATTCTTTGTATAAATCATTGATTCCAGAATGATTTATAACCTTTATACAATTTTTTTTTCTTTCTCAAATTCAAATACTAATGATCTATTTCTTCTATCAGGGTCGTGGAATAGAAACAAATCTCTATGCTCAATTTAAATGTGATTCCCTTAAGATTGGAATGGTAATGCATTTCATCATCATTTAACAAAGAAAACTTGATCTCTAATGATCCTAATTTTTTTGTTTTAATTTATTTCTTGATATTATATTTTTCAGGTCAAACATCCTGAGGTTGCGCAATTTCTCGGCGGGCGTCTATACGATTGCGTATTCAAATACAATGAAGTTTCGAGTTGATAAGTCTTATTTTTTTCTCTACTAATATGCTGCATATATGCAGTTCTCTAGTCTTAATCTTTCAACTTAATACTTCAATATTGTGCCTGAACCTAAATGCTTTCTAGAATGTCATTATAGCATTAAAAAAGGCTATTACTTGTAATAACAAGTTATTTATTCTATGTACATGACTTCTAATATGCAGCACTGATATTACAAATTGAAAATGTGTTTGGTATTCAACATGATAATAACACATGATGTTACATTTAATTATTTTTCATTTTCTTAAATTGTTATTGTGTCGTGGCCAATGTCAATGTTTTGTATGTTATTATTTTTATTGTAGTAACCTTTTTGAGATATTTTTTGGTATACATATGTGCCACCCCTTTTACTAAATATTTAGTATGTGTTGTTTTGGTGTTCTTATAAGTTACTAGCGAAATACCTATACGGGTTCGTGTCATTGTCTATAAATTGAAAAGGTCGACTTTATACAAAAAAAAAAAAATATTATTCTATATAGAAATTTTTCACGCCTTTATTTATTAGATATTCAAAAGACAAATTAATAGTCAAATATGAATTTATCTATTAATTAATTGATTTTTACGAACTATATATAACTATGAATTTATCTATTAATTAATTGACCTATGAAAGTCGTCTATCAACTAATTGAACTATGAATAGCCATTTGTAATTATGAACTTGCATTCAAATATGAATTCATCTATTAACTAATTGATTTATAAAGGATAATTATCAATCTTTTTTTTTGAAATATTGATCTTTTCTTCACTTAATTTAATGATTTCGTGGAAAAAGACCTAAATAAATAAAATTATGATAGTAGTCTATACGTTTTCATTAAAAAAAGTATTTAGCGGTGATTTTTATGTTTACCATTTATGTATTAAGTGATAAATTAAAAAGAAACACAAAATTGTTAAAATAATCACAAAATGTTAAAATAGTTTTTACTTGAAGTTTAATTGTACAAAAGAAACACAATGATATATGTCAACATATATAGTTTTTTATAAACAAATGTTAATTGAGTAATTAGTAAGATTATATTTTATATTTGTTTATAGATATATAATAGATAGAAAATAGATAATAAATAATAGAAAATAATAAAATATGAAAATATAAGACAAAAGAGAATAAAAACTAAAAAGTTTATTTTTAGTGGTAAAAATACATTTTTAATCATTGAAAAAAGAGAGAAAAAGTTGTAAAGTGAGAGATAAAGTGTATTGAAAATGGTAAAATTAACATTATCTTATTCTATGTGTATGTCTCTCTAAATTAAAGTGTACATTATCATACTATTATGAATTAAGAAAGCTTGAGATCCATTGGTTTACATGAACATGTGACTAAAACCTTTTGTATTTATAATAGTTTCCATTGACCCTATAGTTACACATATGTTAGTGCTACATATATGATTCAATAAATATAAGGAAACGTATTCCACAAGGGAAGGATTTCGTATAAATGAATATATGATTACTCAAAGATTGAATGAATCTTTAAACGTGTCTATTTTCTTTTCTAAAGTGTTGAATTATGAAAGTAGGATTTGAGCCTTCTTCACCTTATTATTATTGCTTTCATTATGGTATAACCCAATTGTTTAATTTGCCTACCAAAACTTGTCAACCAATAAAATTAACCTACAATTTATATTAGGGAAATTCAAATTCTTTGATATCTTAAAGTTTTCTTGGATACCAGTATCTATTTAATATGATAAGTGATGTAATATTAAATAATTAAATGTTAGGTAGCATATTTAATAAAACACGAATGTGTCTCTATATTTTTGTAATGTTTTTATGTAAACAAAAGAAATATCAATCAAGTTCTACATATATGGTTCTTTGCAAGCAAAACTCATACACCAACCGCAACATATTAAAAGAGGTTAAATAATTTTTTTTGTCTTTATAAGATTTTGAAATTTTTTTGTAAATTTTATTTATATATTTTATTGTCCCTACAAAATTATTATATATGTAAGTAGTTTTAGTCTATATGGAGCATTAACATTTATTTTTGAATGGTTATTTTGCATTCATGTTTGTAAAATTATAAAATATTCTTTAAAAAAATGAGTTCAAAAGTTGATTTCTAAATTTATATTTTAAGAACTTTTATCTTGAATTTATGATTTTTTAAAAATTCATATTTAATTTATGTCAAGTTAAAAAATTTAATATTTTTTCGGATGATTTTTTAATAATGTTCTAAATATGTTAAATTTAATATTTTTACGGATAAACTTTTAACGATGTTATAAACACGCTTGTAAAAAATCATTCAAAAATTTAAATATGTTTCATTTCAACAAATACTAAAATAACTTGTAGAATAATTTTGTAGAGAATAAAATATGTGAATTTTTTTTATAGGGACTAAAAAAAAATTCAAAGTTTTATAGTTTAACTCTAAAACAAATAAACAAGTTTTTCATTTCTAAATTCAAAAGTATATCCAAAACTAATATCAAATTTCTTATCTTCGGAGATACATAAACAATCTCAATAAAGAAATATATATGTCCATGATTGTCTGCTTCAAAATAAACTTTTTGACAAGAGTCTTACACATTGAATAAGATAAAATTTGACAAATTATTTATAAATAAAAAATAAGATAAGATTTGACAAATTATTTATAAATAGTGAATAGTCCTCATCCTATAAGTTATTTTTTTGGGATTGTGTTAAACTCAACTTAAATTATAATATGATATCAGAATCTATCCAAAATTCATTAGACCATATGTTATCAGGTTACTACTATCGGACTACTCAAATCACACTCTAGATGTCAAGAGTCTGAACATAAGTAGTGTTAAGAGTTTTACATTAAATGAAATAAATTGTGATAAAATGTTTATAAATGACGAGTAACTCTTACCATACAAATTGATTTTGTGAAGTTGTATTAGCCTCAATCTAAATTCTAAGACTATTTTTTTTTTTATCAAAAAAATTTAGACTATTAAATGTGTATAAATTAGAAGGCATTTTTTCATTACTTACCAAACGAGAGGAAGAGACATCTCGACAGACTACCAAACAAACAACCCAATCTGTCGTGGGCCACAACCTACTCATTACAAAAGCCCATTACAATATTCACAAATTAACTAAGTATTTTATTATAAAAGATACTTCCCAATAAATATATTTATGATTCAAACTTTTTTAAAAACTACAATTTCATATTGATATATTAACAAAAAAAAATATTTTATTTATTAATTCATGTTAATCCGCATAACATAAACATTTAACTTAAAATTCAACATGGTTGCGTACATCTTGGGGTAAAAAAAAATCACTTAAAACATTATGTGGTCAAATATTTTACAAAATTTATGACAAAAATATGATGATGGCCACAATACATAGAAATATGAAATGATTTTTATTTTAGGAAAGAGATACGAAATGATATATTATATGACAATTTGATATTTTAATCTATAATAATCTATACATTACAAAATTAAACTTTAATTATTGGTATGCAAATGTTTTTGTCCGTTGATAAGTAAAGCTATCTTAGAATTAAAGACATTGATTATTACATTGCAAAAACGAATATACTGACAAGAAAGAAAAGGGAGATTATCAATGGAGTGTTTGAACTTTTTGTGTACCTTACTTGTTGATAACAAATATAAGGCCAATATTCAAAAGACACATGTGGTAATATGTATTATGCAATGATTAATCATCATGATAATTAATGATAGCATTAGCTCTATATATAATTATACATTCTATATATAGAGAGAGAGGTCTTACCTTTTATGGTCACATGGATGAATTGATGTTAGTTTTCAAAATGATCGGTTTCAAAATTGGTTTGAACTAGGTAATTTTTTTCTTTTTTATAGATACATTTGGTAAAACTTATTTAATTACTCTAAAGCTATCACAAAATTTGCAAAAGATAATAACTTTTTCAATCATGTAATGATGAATATGTATTTTGAATAAATGTGAATTAATAGTTGGAAAAATATGATAGGCAGTAGTTTGGATTTAATTCAAAAAATTTCAGTTTTTATATTTAAAATGTGTGAAAATTTAAGTTTTTACATCTTAGTTTAATTGACAAATATCAATATTATTAGGTTGGACTTTTTGCTTCGATTCGAATCGAAACTCACAGTTGTGTGAGTTAATTATAGTATAATTTACTAACTTTTCTAAGATAAAAAAATGTGAATATAGAAATTAAATTATTTGATAAAAAATAATGAATATAGAAATTATTTTCATTTCTAAATAGTTTAAATTTAATGGTGAATTTTTTTAACCCTCAAATTCTTAAAAGAAATGTTTGCAAGTGAATGGGAGGGAAAAAAGTGTAGAGTAATTTGTAAAGGTAGTAGGATGCATATATGAATGTTAGTTTCCACTCACATGCATAGATTTATGTGGGACTATTACGGTTAAGGCTGTAACCGTAGAGATTATTTTTCTTATGGAAATAAGGAATGAAAGAAAATTATCCTAAAAACATTTCTTAGTTTGATTGATAATTCAAATTAGGTTGGTCTTTCGCTTGTCGTGATCTATTTAAAGATTATAGTAATGTTTCTTTTGGATATTTTGTAATATCTCTTGATGTTTGCAATGTTTTATTTGCGGAGTTTATGGAGCTATAATGGCATTTGAGATAGTTTTTGAGAAAGATTGACATAACTTATTAGAATGCGATTCGAGTTTTGTTGTTGTTGCTTTTCATAACTCTTGGTTTGTATCTTGGAGACTTCAAAATAAGTGGAAAATTGGATTCATTTACCATATTCATATAATTTTTGGAGGAAAACTATTGCGTTAACTTACTAGCCAATTTTTTGTATTTCTAGCTAGGGTTTTGTTCGGTGAGATGTTTATTCATCCTTTGATCTTACAAGAGTTTTTAGAAATAAAGTTCATCTTCCTAGTTATATGTTCTTTTGATGTGATTGAGTTTGGTGTTTAATCCCTTGCATCACTTTGTATTTTTTTCTCTTAATTTTTATTAATAATATTTGGTGTTGCAGATGATTGCTAGAGTTGGTTGTACCTATCTAGTTGAGATCGTTGGTGCTTATATACTCTCTATACCCTTTTTCTGATTTAAAAATAGGTGCTTATATACTCTCTACACCCTTTTTTTGATTTAAAAATAGGTTAGGGGTAGAGATGAGATGGTTAAGGTTATTTTATGGTTTAATTAAGAATTTTGAATTCAAATATAGTTTTGATAATGCAACCACCTTAAAACTTTTTTGAAAGAGTTTTGTTTTCTTGTGACTCTACTCGACACGAGAGATTAGTTTATGAACTTGTAGATAAAGAATATCTAGTTCACAAAACAATATACACATAATTTTAAAATGTTATATTATAAAATTGTTGAACACTAAAAAAAATATTTTTATTTATTACTACTTCTATTATATTTTTATAAATTAAGGGATCTTCATGGACAAAAAGACATGAGAGAAAAACTTGTCATGGTATATTTTTTTCCCAAATTCATTGAATATCCTAAAAAAAATACCATAATAAGATAATAAATCACAATATAAATATCCACAAAAGTATAAGTAAACCTCCCCTTAATATATATAGAGAAAGAAAATAAGATGCAACGTTGGTGTAAACTAATTTTGAGAGTGAATGGTAACCCTTGATTTCATCATCTCACTACATAGTTATAATTTTCATCATCAAATAACCACTCAATCAACAACTTTAGTTTGTCTAAGTGTAAAATATTTATGCTAATAGTGTATGATCATTAAATCCATATATAGAATAAAACTTATAAGACGTACTCTTAAAAATAAAAGTTGTTTGAGATCTCAAATTCATTGAAGTCTCAGTTATTTCAACAAAATAACAATACTTTAATGCACATATGTTTTCTCCTTAAATTTTTAGATAAAATTATATTTTTAATCTTTTATGTTTGACTTAATTTTTAGATAGGCCCTTTATATTTTTTTCTCACTTAAATCCTTTATGTTAGTTTACGTAAAAAAGACATATGGTTGTTAAGTGTATATATGGCTTTATTGAGAAGCTATATCCCTTCTACAAGACAAGCACAGAAAATCAAAATATATTTTTATTATAAATAAAAAATATATTAAATTTAATTGCTATCAAATAAAAATAAATACCATGAACACATTTTTGTCTCATCTTCATTATTTATATATTCAGATTTTTGGGCTTTCATTTTCAAACTCTATCTTCATCTTTTGAACCAAACATCCAACAACAACTGTTAATCTCTTTAACTTTATATGCCTCTTTATTTTTTATTTTTTTATTTTTATATATACATATTCTTCCTTCTTCAACCTAAAATTCCACAAAATCTTCTACATAAAATTCCCTCCAATTTTTTCTTTTATTTAGGTCGGTGATCATTGTAATTAATGAAAATAGTAAAGAAAACAAAAATCACATAAAAATGAAATCTCATATTTGAAAAATTGATGAAACCAACAAAATTTTGAATTTCGATTCTTCTTCTACGGTCACAATCTCCAAAAGTTTGTTATATGTATGTTCAAAAAAAAATTAGTAGAGCAATAAAATTAGAACCAATTACAGTTAAAACATATTGTTAAACCTTCCTTTTCGGAATTCCTCAATTTGATACCTTATATATAAAATTTAAATAGTAAAATTTTCAATGAAGTTAGTAATTCTTTATAACCTTAAAAGAAATGTGCCTTTCATGTACAATGTAAATTTCATCTTGTAAAAAATAGTGATAAATTTTTTATATATATTAATTCAAACTTAGTCAGTTGACTTATTCAAATATATATAATCAGTTAAAGTTATTATTAAAATAGTATTCTTTTAAATATTTAACTTAATTAAAATTACATTTTTTTTTTAAAGTTAAATTTAGAGTATATGATCTTTATATTTTATATATATGACTATAGGATATTTTTTTTCTTATTTATATCACTAATATTGGGTTTTTTAAATTAGTTGACTGTATTAGATTCTTTTGACAAAAAGTTGACTCTATTAGTTGGTTGGTTGGTTGGTGTTGTATAGTTTTTTTTTGGACAGGTTGTTGTTTAGTTAATTATTGTTTTGGGTGAATTTTTGTTTACTTAATTAAATTAATAGCTGTAAAAAATAAAATGATATGTAATTGATATTTAGGTTTTTGATGTACATCCTTATTTTGAAAACTATTTTTTTTATTAAAGAAAACTATACTAAATTAATAGAGTTTATTAATCCTATATTTTTTTCATTAAATAATCATTTGGAAAATGTTGGTATTTAAATAGTCAATTTCTAATATAAGAGGTTGACCTACAAACACATATATTTTTTTATATGCATCAATTAAAAAGAGAACTTTGACCATAGTCGAACAATGACAGAACAAAATTTTCTCTCAAAAAATTTAACACAATTGTATTCTCATAGTTAGGTTAAATATTAAGATCTATGATTAAATTGGAATAAACTATTATAATCTTATTCAAATACTTACAACATTCACTTATTATTTTAAATTATTTATCCGTTAATGAAGTTGTATAATGATGAACCAATCAAATTTTTTGACAATAAATATCAATTAATTTTAAGTTTTGTAATTGTACATTTATTCTATTTAAAAAGAACTTTTATTTCAATAGTTGGATTCATTGAACTTACATTCTTTTCTTAAGTGAGAAAAATAAAATTTTATTGATGAAAAAAAAATGATAAGAAAAAAAGAATAAAAGTGTGGAAGGACAAAACCAAAATCCAACTAAACAAATTTAAGATCTCATCTAACTTGAAAATTGTTTGTTCTACCTTTAGAAAAAAAACTTCTCTTGTTTTTTAAACTCATACCTTAGTGATTTAAATGTAATAATAGCAAACTCACCATCAATAGTAATACTTCAAAACATTATTCAATGAAATAATTCAATGAAATAATACTAAATTTTTTATATCTTACCTCCACTCATTGTAAAAGAGATTTTTAATGTTCATCCTAAAAATCAAACTCCGTTTTCATTAATATTATATCCTTTTTTTTTTACTTAAAGTAATGTTTTTTTTTTACTAAATTTAGTTAAATTAATGTTATTCACTTGAGAATTATTTTAAGGATTTCATATTGGTATATGCATTGTTTATACAAACCTTTTTATATGTGATTTTTTAGGGTAGGCAGTTAATTACAATTAAAGTTAATATTTCTAAAAATATTTATAATTAATTGATAATAATTTTTATTTTTACATAAAAAGTGCATAAAATTTAAGCTCTTATTTACAATTTTACCCTTGCAAAGAAATATATGAACAAAAACATTTCAATATCTTTAACTCTACTCCACAAAATTAATAATAAGTGGCCAAAAAAGGGAATAAAGAACATCACCCTAAATTGAAGGGGAAAAAATAAAATGAAAAGGTATCCAACTACTTTTGTTGTTCTCTTGTTTGAGTACATCACTGCATAATTTGCAAAACATCACACATTATATGACAATATAAAATACTGTCCAAGTTTATAAAAAGTTTACATAATTAAAAAGAATCAATTACAATGTGTGGTTACCCCTTTTATTATTATTATTATTATTATTATTATTATTATTATTATTATTATTATAATTTTTTTTTCTCTTTTAAAAGGTGAATGAGACATTACAACTGATAATACATGTAAAGTCTATTATTAACAACCACATGCTTTAGGTGAAATTATTCATCATAAGCTCTTCACCAAAATTGTGTATCTATACATTTGACTTTTCATCCTAATAATCATATATACTGTTACTTCTTTCTTCCCCACCTCCTTCTTAAATCATATATATTAATTACTATATAGTATTGGTTAATTATTATCAAATCATGCTTTATTAGATGTTGTATTGATTGGTAAAAAAATATGTTGTATTCCAATTTTAATGGTTTACATCAATTTTGGAATGTTAACTAAGAAAATATATAAGACATCATTCATGGTAGTTAAAAAATTTAATATATTAATCCATAGGTTCAATTTGATTTAAAGGATGTGGTATAGTTTTTAAAATTCAATTAGAAACACCTCCTCTAAATTTAGTTTTTTTTGTTATTTTATTTATTTATTTTGTTGTCTGAAATACAAATTTTTTTAATTTTTCTTTGTTTTAGTACATCTATTTTGATGTGATATATGTTTATTTTAGTTCAAATTCACATAATAATTTTTAATTTTTAATTCGTTACAATTTAAAATAGAACAATTGATTAAGGATGTGTGCTCCTTATACTTTTCAATTTTAATACTTGATAATGTTTGTTGTAAAAAAAAGTTAAGGTGAGAGAATAATGTCTTGAATTATGATTGACTAAAATTAATTGATAGTTCATCAGCTTTATATTTGATAATGGATTAATAATAAAACTTATATCAATTAATATTGAAAATATTTTAAATTTATAACTTCAAATTTTATTACTTCAAAATTTATTATTATAAAATTAATTTTTATTTTCTAACATTTTGTTTAAAAATATATTCAACACATATATATGTATCAATCATGTAATAGTGAATTTTAACTACAATAATTGAATAGGGCATCGATTCTCTTTCGTATATACATGGTCCTGCAATAATAACATGTACATATTTGATTTATTTTAAGTTATAAGAAATACCTTTAAAGGGTAACAAAAAGGTTTTAGTTGAAATAATAAAAGTGAAATTGACATATTTTTATATGATAAGTTATAAACTATAAAGGTAAAAACTACTTTAATTAGTTTATAAAAAAATATTATAATCTAGTAAAAAAGCTATATATAAGTTCAGACTACTACTAAACATATTTTATTTTATTATATGAATTTATAAGTTATAAACTAATTTATTTATCTTGTGAAACCGTATAAACTAAAGAAGACTTTAGAGGTAAAAAAAAAATTACGTAAATATTCTAAATTTTGTAATCAATTAATTAAATTAAATTAAATATTTTTTTCATAAACTAAAATGAATCCCTCCACTAACATTAATTTTAGTTTAGGGACTAATTCAAATTAGTGTAATAAAAAACATTGAAATCTATTTGTTTTGTGTAACTCAGCTGAAACTAATCTTTGTTGAGTAAAATCACAAAGGACAAATATTCCCTGAAGACTTTTATCGCTGCTATATTCATGGAGTACACTGAGATCTATTGTTATTTTACAATTGAAAATATTATTTTGGTCATTAATTTATTTTATATAATTAGACTTGTTTAATAGTCTCAAATACTGTTCTTCAATAAATGTAAGGTTTTCTAGAGGTAAATAAAAATAAATAATATAAGAAATAAGATGATATATAATAGGTTAAATAACATATGTAGTCCCTTAACTTAATTTCAGTTAACATTTTAGTCTTTTTTTT
>JBBPBS010000749.1:3296607-3344593 GCA_037974835.1 Cicer judaicum
TTTTTTTTAATTTAGTCATTTATTTTAATTTTCAGTAACAAATAGATCTTTTATGTTTTAAAATATCAACCATGTTATCATTTTTTTACAAAAATTCATTAAAATTTTTAGGATTTTGTTTGAAATTTTTTATGAATTTTTGCAAAATATAAGGATAACATTGTTGATATTTTAAAATATAAAAGATCAAATTGTCACTTAAAATTAAAATAAATGGCCAAATTAAAAAAGAAATCAACAAAAGACTAAAACGTTAATTGAAATTAAGTTAAAGAATCACGTGTGATATTTAACCTATATAATATTATATAAATAGAGATTACCAAAACAAGTTTAATATCTGGAGCCGATTTGTTTTGCCCACAAATTTAGGCAGGGTTTGTGTGCTCTATTTAACTAGTTGAAAAATTGGACATGGTGGGTTGGTTTGTCAGGCTACATTGATTTTTATCTTTATTTTTTACTTTTGTTGGTTTTATTTTTATTTTTTTTATTAACTCAACCAAATTAAAAGATTAAAATTAATTTATAAATTTACTGAATTCAATTAAAAATTCAACCAAAACTAAAAAAATAAGATATTAGAGTTATGAAGCGAGTCTTAGACCATAAAAGCTAATAAGAATTCGAATTCTATGTACAAGGTCAAAAAAACTAAACCATATAAGGTGTTGAAAATCTAGAATACACAAGAAAGAAGATTTTAATTGTGCTGATAATTTTAAAATTATATTTCATTTCATAAACTAAAATAAGTTATTTATCAAAACATTAAATTTTATTTATAAAACACTTTAAACGTTAGTTGAAGTTGAACCATAAAAAAATGATGAAATTAAAGAGATGAAAGAAGATAGGAAAGAAACAAGTATTTTTATCCTAATTCACAATAAACTATTGCTATATCTAGTCCTCTCATTTTAAAGAGATTTTATCTCAATATAATCGAGAACTTAATTCACTATGATTCTATAGTAAACAAATATTTTCTAATTTATCTCTTCAGAATTTGAGTATTCTTCTATTGCCTCTCTAATCTATATCACTAGACATTTTTCTAGTATTCTCAACATTATGTCAACCTACCATTATGACAACCTAACACACCTTTCTAACGTCCCAAAATAAACCTGATTCCATTTAATCTAATTAATCTTACGTGACTCCTTACTTCTACCACATAAAAAAAATGAAAATGGACTCAAGAGGATAGAGAATACCTGAAGGTGCCTTAAAGAAAGAGAGAAAGTAAATCGATAATGCAAACAAAATAACTTTTAGAAGAACAAAAAGACCATCATAGATAGGAACCAACCCTTTCATCTAGATAGTCTCTTCTTAACCCTCTTAGTCAAAAGATTCAAAATGAGATTCTTCTCATACTATCTCTAATTGAAAGGCCAAGATATTTGAAAAGCATTTGACTCCTTCTGCAATTAAGACTTTGGACAACTTCTTCCAACCAAGAACTCCCAATATACATTCCATTAACATACTCATATGGAAGTCGACCTTCAATTCAGACACCCACTAGCTCAAACAACAACAATATAGCCTTAAATCATTCTAATATTCGACCAATTTGCTCCTCCAAAATAAGTGTATCATCTAAAAATTGAAGATGAGAAACTCAAAATTCAAGATGATGACCAACTTGAAACCCTTTGAATAACTCGTTATGTACTGCATCACTCATTATAGTGTTCAAGCCTTCCGCCGCTAACAAAAACTAGAACAATGATAAAGGATCTCATTGTCTATGATCCCTTATGAGTTTGAATTCTTGAGTGTGACTACCACTTACGAAAACTAAAACGAATGTTGAGCTAATAAACTCCAAGACTCGTTTCACCCACTTAGGCGAGAACCACATTTTAACCATTATTGCTTCCAAATAGCTCAATTTCATTGAATTATAAGCCTTTTCAAAATCCATTTTAAACAACAAAATTTTCTTCATTCTTTTTGCCTCGTCAACAATTTCATTCAAATATCAAAATACAATCTAAATTTTGTCTCCCTCTCACAAATGTCGATTATGACTCTGAAATGACTTGTCTATCATCTATTTCAATTTGTTAGATAATGCATTTCAACAACACTTTATACATACAATCCACCACCATAATTATGTTGGTTAGCCATATTATTTGAGCAAAATTTATAAATAAACATTTTTTTAACAAAATTACATTATATAAACATTAACTCTTTTAAATTTTTAATTACATTAATTATTTATTTATCAAAATACTTCTTATACATTTTATTTCCTAAATATAGAATAATTATTATGAAGGATAAACTTAAAAATATTATCATTGTCAGCGCTAACATTGACATTCAATCACAAATTATAATATTTCCACATTAACCTTAATTTAAAAATAAATTCATTTATAAAACTCAATTCAAATCGTGTACGAATTTCTCTACAATTTCATCTAAAAAAAATAAAAAAATAAACTATTTACAATTCTCATTAGATAAACACTAATTTATCCCATTTTCTAAAAAATTATGTATTTCTTCTTTCTCTTTTAATCTATCTATTTACTTTGTCCGTCTTAAAATACAATTAAAAAATAAATAAAATAAATGTATTGAATCTAAATATATTAATTTTCTTTAATTTATTTTTGGTTACATCATTTTAGAAGGAGTAGTATCTCTTAATAATGATGAAGAGAAGAAATTCTTCCAAAAAAAAAACAAGTTAAACAAAAAAAGAATGTCCTTTTTTGGTTGAGAAATACAAATTTGGTTGACTCATCTCTCTCTCTCTCTCTCTCCTACTTCCCTGTTTCACTACCTCCTTCTATATGCACTCACTTCTCCACTCTCTTTTTCTAGCATCAACAAACCTCACTTCCTCACACTTCACCTCACTCTCTTCTTCACTTCAACATTTCATCAAACACCTTATACTCATTTTCCTTCTTCACTTTCTTCCATGGCTTCTTTCCCTCTTTTAAACCAAAACCTCTTAACCCTTCATGGCTAAATGTCCCAAAACGAAAACCACCACCACCACCACCACAATGTTGAAACCAAAACCACCCTCTCACCACCATCTTCACATACTCACCCAATTTTGACCCTTCAATTAAAAGAAGCAAAAAACCCAATTTTGCACTCAAATTCAAACACCCTTTTAAAAATGACTTCAACAAACTCAACTTCCACAACAGAACCACTTCCTTCATCTTCCGATGAAATCGCCGTTAAAGCCGTTAACAAACGTTACGAAGGTCTCGTTACTGTTCGTACAAAAGCCATCAAAGGTAAAGGTGCATGGTATTGGACTCATCTCGAACCAATTCTTATTCGAAACCCTGATTCAGGTCTTCCTAAATCTGTTAAACTCAAGTGTTCTTTGTGTGATTCTGTTTTCTCAGCTTCAAACCCTTCAAGAACAGCTTCTGAACATTTAAAGCGTGGAACTTGTTCTAATTTCAATTCTGGGTTGATTAAACCCGGTTCGATTTCGGTTCCTTCTCCGGTTCCTATTTCCTCTGTTTCCGGTTCGAACCGGAAAAGGGGTTCACCTCATATGGGTGTCTCAAATTCAACCTCACCATCATCATTAACTTATCAAAATCATAACTTGGCATTGGTTGAAATTGGGTACCCTCAGGTGCATGGTAATATGGTGAACCATCAACAAAACCAGAACCTTAATCAGAATCTTAATCAGAATCAGCAGCATCATTTGATGTTGTCTGGTGGAAAAGAAGATTTGTGTGCTTTGGCTATGTTTGAAGATAGTGTGAAGAAATTGAAGAGTCCAAAGACTTCACCTAGTGCTTGTTTGAGTAAAGAACAGGTGAATTCTGCTTTGGATTTACTTGCTGATTGGTTCTATGAATGTTGTGGTTCTGTTTCTTTGTCAAATCTTGAGCATAGAAAGTTTCAAGCTTTTCTTTCTCAAGTTGGTTTGCCTGTAGGAAGTGGTTTGAGGCGCGAGGTTTCGGGTTCGAGGCTCGATGCTAGGTTTAGTGAGGTTAAGAGTGAGTCCGAGGCAAAAATTAGAGATGCTATGTTTTTTCAGGTTGCTAGTGATGGCTGGAAGAGTTATGATAATGTTTATAATAATAGGAATTTGTATGGTTTGTGTTGTGGTGGTGAGAGTTTGGTTAAGTTTACGGTTAATTTACCGAACGGGAGTAGTGTTTTTCATAAGGCAGTGTTTAATGGTGGCGGTGGAGTTGTGAATTCAAAGTATGCTGAAGAGGTTTTGTGGGAGACAGTGACTGGTGTTAGTGGTAGTGTTGTTCAAAGATGTGTTGGGATTGTTGCTGATAAGTTTAAGGGTAAGGCATTGAGGAATTTGGAGATTCAAAACCATTGGATGGTGAACACTTCTTGTCAGCTTCAAGGGTTTGTTAGTTTGATCAAGGATTTTAACAATGAGCTCACAATTTTTAGGGTAGTTACTGAGAATTGTCTCAAGGTTGCGAAATTTATAGACAATGATGCTCAGGTGAGGAATGTTTTTGTTAATTTTAGGATGCAGGAGATGGAGTACGGCGGGTTGATTCGCGTGCCTTCGCCGAAATGTGATCCGTTGAAGAACTTTGCGTCGGTGTTTCCAATGTTGGAGGATATTTTGAGCTGCGCTAGAGTGATTCAAATGGTTGTGATGGAGGATGCGGTTAAGGTGATATTTATGGAGGATCCAGTTGCTAGAGAAGTGGCGGGAATGGTTCAGAATGAAGGATTTTGGAACGAGCTCGAAGCGGTTTATTCACTCGTTAAGATTATTAAAGGAATGGTTCAGGATATAGAAGCCGAGAGGCCGTTGATTGGTCGGTGTTTGCCACTTTGGGAGGAGCTTAGAACCAAAGTGAAGGAATGGTGTGCAAAGTACAATATTGTCGAAGGACCTGTCGAGAAAATAGTCGAAAAAAGGTTTCGAAAAAATTACCACCCTGCTTGGTCAGCAGCATTTATACTCGATCCACTTTACTTGATCAAAGATACAAGCGGAAAATATCTTCCGCCGTACAAGTTTTTAACGCGCGAACAAGAGAAAGACGTCGATAAGTTACTCACGAGACTAGCTTCAAGAGAAGAAGCTCATGTTGTGTTGATGGAGCTAATGAAATGGAGATCGGAAGGGCTCGATCCTCTTTACGCACAAGCTGTTCAGATGAAACAAAGAGACCCTTTAACCGGAAAGATGAAAGTTGCGAATCCTCTAAGCAGTAGACTTGTTTGGGAAACATGTTTGTGTGAGTTTAAATCTTTAGGGAAGATTGCAGTGAGGCTCATTTTTCTACATGCTACTTCATGTGGGTTCAAGAGTAATTGGTCTTTTATGAGGAAAGTTTCTGGAAACAAAAACTCAAGAGTTGCTTTGGAAAGAGCTCAGAAAATGATATATATTGCAGCTCATGCAAAGCTTGAAAGGAGAGATTTTTCAAGTGAGGAAGAAAAAGATGCTGAATTGTTTTCTATGTCAGGTAGTGAAGAAGATGGCATGCTTGCTGAGGTCTATGCTGATATGCAACCTTAGTGTAAATGCCTTCTTTTTCTCTTTCCGACGCTAACACTTCAGATTGAAGGTGTAAGGTGTGTCTGGTGTTCGAGACATGTCAACGTTTGACACTGATACGACACTGACATATGTAGTTAGTTACATTCGATTTCTTCCATTTTTTAAATTACTATCGGTGTAACGTGTTAATCTCAGTGTCGTGTTCATGTCTGTGTCAGTGTTTCATAGCAGTTTATAGACTTGTGTAATTTTAGGATTTATCATATTCTTTCAAGAACACTTCTATTATTCTGTTACATCCAATGGAAAAAAATTCTTAACTTTAAGGATTGAAATAGAAGGATATTTAGAAGGTGTCTAAAAAAGCATGTTGCTAGTGACTTTGTTATTATCAGATTTGATTCTAATGAATCATCAATCTTTTTTTCTTTCTTTTTGTAAAGAAGGAACCATTTGCTCCTTTATTAGCATAACAACAATCCAGGAAAGGAGCAAGAAGAATGTGACATTTTTTTTGCATTATTTTTTCAATGAGAATTGTTTGAGTTCTAATTTCATTATATCCAATATGAGAAAGCTGTGATTTGTTATCTTTTGTGGAATGAATAAAATAGAATTGGCCATAATATGTAACACCATGTGTGGATCAAAAACTAGATTAATAACCAATGAATCATATATAAAGAGACACAAACAAAACATTATATCACAAACATTGATATCGATGACAATTTAAATAAATAAATAAAAATATTAAATATATTTGTTTAAATAAATGAAAGTATTAAATATATTTGTTTAAATAAATGAAAGTAGTAAATATATTTGTATATGTTAGTATTGTACCGCTATGTGTCAGACATATGAGTTCCAATATGTCTTCAATTTGAATTGTTGATACTATATAATTTGAAACATAGTAAATAAATGTCTATAAAATTACCTTAAAAAATTTATGTAGATTTTTTTTATAGCTGTTGACATTGATATGATAATGATATAAAGCACTCATGCAAAATATTTGAAAATTTGAAGCAAACTGAATATTTATGAAAAAATAATTAAAAAGCAAGAAAGGTTTATGGTTGGAGCAATGTTTTTCAACGACAATAAAATTGACATAATTTGAAGGGTAGAAGGTGGGGTATGAACATGATTCATTCACCTGAATGAAGATTGATCACTCATCTCAAAATCTCAATGGACATTTCATGTCTTGATTTGCCATAACACAACATTGTCTAATCCATGATTAATTGTGTGATTGAATAAAATTTTGAACTACCATAATGTTTGACCATTTTGATTTTCCATTACATCTAAAGAAATTTATTTCTTAAGTTTAATTTTAAATTTAGTTGACCAAATAATAAAGATTTTACTATTTTGTTCAATTCTATGAAATATGAACACAAATAGAGACAAGATTATATCTAAATATTGACATTTGTAATTGAATATGATGTCATATATTAATTATGATAGATATTAATTGAATGTTTCGTAAAAATATAAACTTTAGTTTTGATTTTATAATGAAAAATATTGAACTTAAATATGAATTCTTTAATCTTAATTGAATAGTTATCGAAATCTAATTGTGTAAATGTAGGAGATAAAAATTGTAGGTAAATTAAAACTGATACTAAACACATTTTTAATATGAAGTATCAACGCTGATTGTATTGGTACAAACTCTACGATTTTAATTTTTTAGAGTCTATTTTATTTTTTAAAATATTTTTAGGGCTTTTAAACAAAATAGCAAGTTAAGGGCATTTTAATTAGGTATCATTTTCATTTTCTTTTACTCTATTATGTATAAATCTCTAAAAATTATTATTAGAATTTTGTAACTATTTGAATTAACTTATTTTAGTTTATCTACTGAAATAAGTATTTGTAAAAGAGCTTGTAAAAATTGGTGAAAATAATTTATAAAAAATTTATAAGTTATTTTCAACTAATTTTTCATAAATTTATGCGATAACTTATGGAAATAATTTTTAACTTAATATAAAAATGGTTTGATTTTATTTTAGTTTTTATTATAAAAATAAAGGTCCATTTGTTACAAGATTATAAAAAAAAGTGATTTTGATACTCCATAATTTAGAGATTATATTTTAGAGATTTAAAAAAAAATATTATTGTGTTTGTTAATCATAAAATAAATCAGTTAGAAAAAATGATTTTTTTGAGAAGTTACTAAAAATGGCTTTTTTTTTGGATTTTCATTTTTCAAAAAGTTATAGAGAAACAAACTAAAACTTTCAAAAATAATTATTTTATTTTAAGAAAGTGATTCTTGTAGAAAAAATTCGTAACATTTATACAATAAATACATATTTCATCTCCACTTTTTTTCATGTAAAATCAAGTTCCAACCTATGAGGACAACATTAATTCTGAAATAGTGTTTGTGTTATTCCTTAGTCTCTCTACTATTGATGCATGTGATTGCCTTTTGAGAAAAGTGAAGACACATATCTGGACAATTTTTTGCCTCAACTTTTTTAATTAATCCAACTTTTGGCGTTTTCTGTTTCCAACAGTTTGTTGCCACAAATTTTTTTTTATTTTTTCCAAATTTTAATTTTATTATAATTGGAAAGAAAAAAACATAGTTGTAGACATGTGTAGTCATGTTTTTATTCCTAGTCATGTACTCATGCTTCACCATAATTAGAGATAATATGAACAGTTATCACACAAATGAGAACACTATGCTTCAAAACTATACCAATTAAGATATATGATGAAATTTATGATACTATATGCTTCATGATAGAAAGTAAAATACTGGAGGGTCCCAAAATTTGAACGACACTTTTTAGTGAAGAGTTGAAATGAATTTGGATTGTATGCGATCCAAATTAATTCTATGTGTCAATGCAGTCAATGTAATCCAAATTATATGAAATGGATTCATATTGTATTTGATTAGAATCCCATATAATAAAGCCATCAAAATATTAATATTAAATTTAAAGTTTAATTGCAATTTTTAGTTTATTTATTTTTATTGATTTAAAAAATTGAGTATTTTATTTTAAAATTCGATAATTTTGATCTATTTATCTCATTTTTTAATTCAAAAAATATTGTCATAAAATATTTTTAATAATGTGACATATAATAAAGATGTAGAATGATTAATATTTATAAAATTATAATAAAATATCATAAAAATTTAGATTTTAATTTTAATTTTTTTATATTTTTAATTTAATTAATAAAATATAAATAATTAATTAATTTAAATGATTCTATATTATAAAATTGTATGTTATATTATTAAAAATACGTCAAATCATCATTTTTTTAATTTAAAAATTTAAAGAAAAACTAAAATTATTAATTTTTAAAATAAAAAAAATTAATTTTATAAATTAATAATAATAGAATAACTAAAACTACATTTAAATTTAAATTTAAAATATCCTTGTTGAGATCAAAGATGCAATGGTATGTGTCAAAATCCGAAATAGAATAGGTTGTAGTAGGGTGAGTGGCAAACGAAAGATGGTATTGAGGAGTGTCAACCTCGGATGAAGATAAAGAATCTTTGTTTCTAAAGAAGCATATTGTAAATAATTGTCTAGCATATAGTCATATACTATATCTCTTGGTTTTGTTTGGCCCCACAATTGGTAGTGGTTATACATGTCACTATTTGATGTCATGGTCAAACAAGAGTGACATTTGATTGGCCTTCCTTCACATCAATCCATCTATATACTCTCTTATATGTAACTCTTACACCACACCACATCCTAGATTTAGATTGCTTCGAGTAGCAAATTCATCGGTTTGTTGTAGGAGACAATCTTGATCATTGATTTGATATCATATAGTTTAAAATATTATATTGTTCTATTGTATATAGAAATTTAATTCCAACATTTCTCACTCTTTTTCACATTTGTCGTAAGCGTTAATTATTGTTATTGTTTTATTGTTTTAGTTATTGTTTCAAGATATACTCATTGTTTTGGTGAATTAATAATGTTTAAAAGTTAGTTTGAAATTTTAATAATAATTGATGATATTTTTTAGAAGTATAGGTTTATAATTTGCACTGTCCTTTTGATTGAGATAGTGATATGATTGATGTCGGTATGTTTAAGTTTAGTTTTGAATGACACATTTTCATTATTATGTTGTTTTCTCGATTATGAGATTGAGGAAGATCATGAACTTCTATTTTTATAAAGTATCATCTAGTGTCATTGAAGTTTTGAATAATTTTTAAGTATCACTACTGTACACAGTGAACAATTTGCGAAAATTATTCACCTTAAAATTTGTTCCACCACTTATAGTAACTTTCTTTTCAGGGTAAATGTTCTAACATCTAGGTGGTCTACGATGAATTGGTACTTGAAAATTGTTTTAACCTTAATCAATGAAACTTGTTGTCTTTCTAAAGTTGAAGATTCCAGTCCCTTCACCGTCATAGTTAAGACATTGACTTCATTGATGCTAATTCAATAAAATAGGAGAAACAAATATATGCATGATTCGAACTCCAATATTCTACGTTTTTATTGAATCGACATCATTCAAATAACTATCTTAATTGTAAGAACGAGGAAGAATAATAAAAATCTACTTTTAAAGAGTGTCATCAAATATAATTAATATTTCAGATAATTTTTAAATAATGGTCCAATATGAATTATCTATTAAAGTGATTTAAAGTAAACTCTAAAAAAATTTATACATCAATTTTTATGATGATATATTTGTTGTTATGGAACCTTATTTAATGTTTATCTCAATGTTGAAAATTGGAATTTTGCATAATTAACCGTTTAGTATGACATGATTGTCAAAAAGGTTTTGAAAAAACAGTTTTGTAGCCTAAAAAAATTTATATGTCTTGAAATGAAAAGGTATATCATATGCCTTAGATGAATGATTATTGCAATTTGCAGCATCATTGACATGTTTTTGCATCTAATATCTATCATTACAAAGATTATTGAATCCATAACAACAATTTAATTTAGTAGTTCTATAGTTTTTGTGGTGTTAGAAATAAATCTCTTATCATTTTTTTTGTCTTTCAATCTTGATACTTATATCAATTTTAAATAATCACGATAAAAATATCGATGTAGTTATTCTAAGCAATTATACGAGATTGATAAATCAAGATTTTTGTTTCAATTCATATATAAAATAGATATTTACATTCAATTAAATTTCATTTATTTTACTTTAACATAAACTCGTATGTATCATAACATATTGATAACCATAATTAAAACTACATTTGACTCAATTTTTCATACATGAGATATTGATAACTAAAATCAAATTTGAATACATGAAACTTTTGAAAAAAACATAATCTAATAACAAAAGCCATCACCCTCACAGAAGTAGGCTATTAAAAAAAATTTAATTACAAATAAAACAATTGGGAGTGGTTATACATGTCACTCTTTGGAGTATTATGTTACACAACAACTTTAGCCAGCAATAAACAACTAATTTTAAATTGTAGTTATAATTACTATGTAATATATAATATTATAGTAAAATGCAAATATATATAATCATAATTATGGTTATAATATTATTATAAACGATTTGAAAATTTTTATATTAAAATTTTATATAAATTTCACTCAATAATTATATGTATTTGTATAATTAAGAAGATGTGACTGTTTAAATATTTTCAAACAATTTATATTTTAAAATTAATAATTTATTTTTTAAAATAAAAAACAAATATTTATAAATCGTTTGATAAAAATCAAACAATTAAAATAGATAATTTTATTTCCTATCCTTACATATTATAGAAATCTTGGATTCAAATAATACTAAAGACATTTAATTGTATCTACACCAACCTCAAAGGGTAGAAATAATGAAAAGTTTCTGAATCTCTTTAATTAATTAATGAGTGTGAAAAAGTCAAAGAAGATGTAAATGAAAAAGTAGTGTTGAACTGACTGAAGTAATTAGTAGTGTAAGATGCTGTTGTAAAATATTGCTGAATTCAGAATTGATCTAACTTTAATTTGTACTCAATTTTGGTGTCTAGTGACACTGTATCATGTCGGCAATACCAAGCATTTCTGACTTCTGACCAACTTAATAGAAAAAAAAAACACTTTTTTTTTCTTTTTAAATTTTTTTATTTTATTTTAAAAATTATAATTTCTATCAAATTATTATAAAACATATGATAATTTATAAATATTAATAATATATAATTAATATTTTAAAATTTTACGCGGTGATTTACTCTTCATCAACTATGAGTCGATATATTATAAAATAATTTTATTTTATTAAAAAATATTTAAGTAAAATAGGTTGATAAATCAGAAATAAATAAACATAATGTTGTATCATATTTTGAAAATAAATATTAAATATTTAATTTTAAATATTCTAATTATTAACAAATTTTCAATTGTACGAATTTATTTAAGGATTTTATTATTTTTTTTGAAAATAATTATATGTATTATTTGTATTTTTATTCCTTATTAAATTTGATTTTTTGTTGTTGTTATTTTGTATTCTATCCTTTAATTACTGCTATAATACTATAGTTTAATTTTTTATTCTAGTTTGGTTATTTTGTGTATATTGAGAGGAATGTGATGATTGGCATAGGACAAGATTATCTTTTTTACAAGAATCTTCATACTTTCAATGTTCCCCCATGATTAGGCTTTTTATCTTTTTCTTTTAAGTGAATAAATAGATTCGTCTTCAAAATTGTAAACATTTGTTAAAATATCTTTTACTTTTGCAATTTAATAAACATGTATTTGAAATTGTAATATACTGTTAAAAATGAATTAGTAATTACTTTATTTTAATATCACTTTAAGGATAAATTAAAAAGCTAATAAAGTAATTATTTTATTTTAGTTTTGAAAAATAAAATTTAAAATTGGTCCAAAAATAAAGCTACCAAAACATATAAACCTATTTTATGACTTATATACTATTAAATTAATAAATGTCAAACTAAGAAAATACTTTTTTTCTTCTTGTGTATTTAGTGTTTTCTTCTGGGAGTGGTCAACCAAGCTTCCTTTTGCAGCTTTGCTTCTAAAATAAATAAATGAGAAGATACTCTTTTTTATGTACGTGTACTCTATTAGTTGTGTTTTTATTTTAGTTTTTAACAAAAAATTGTGTTTTTTATCTGTATTTAATATAGTAAATTAATTTTTATTTGCAAATAAAATGATAAAGCAATTCACATGATAATTTATATTCGAACTTGAAATATTATATCTAAGATAATAATATTAAAATTTGTTAATTAAATTAGTTTTATGGATTATAACATCTTAAATCTATTAACTTAAATATGTTGATTAAAAAGATTATATAATCATTGTAGTAAAGATACTTTATGTTGGTCTTTAGAAAATTTGATTAAAAAAATAAAAATAAAAATAATTCAATTTTAATCTAATGATTGAAAATATTTTTTATCATAGTATATTTTGACTGCACACAATTCAAATTCATATATTTAACGTTTTTCATATATTATAAAATGTTTGATTTTGCCTTATAATGCAGCACCAAACACATTCTTCATTTGTTGCATTAAGATTCCATATTGATTTTTTTTTAAAAGAGTAATTAATTATCATTTGAAATAAATTGTGAGTAGGTGACATAGTGTACCAAGATTCTTAGAAACACTAGTTTTAATTATTTTTTATCATGGTGAATAATGTAATGTTCTTGATTTAGAATTTACTTTTAATCTCACAAAGGTATAGACTTTATTCTAAAGGGAACATTTTGGTACTTTTCGTCTCTCTTTTTTTCTTATGCCAATTTACTGACTAACCTTGTAAACTTTAACCTTTGGTATTATTTCGGTAGATTTGAATTTTTGTTAGTGATGATGATACATTGTTAATGATTACATGTTTAATTATTTATTGTCAGTAACAATGGGGACTATATATAGGACAATGATTGCATATTTAATCCATTCATTTTCTATCAAAATTTGACCGTAGATTACAAGATCTAATATGTTTTGCATGTATCAACTAGCCCTACCTACCCCTCCACTAATGTTTGATATATATTCCAAACTATAAGTTGGTTAGTATTTGTAATCAACTTTTTTTATTTTATTTTTTTATTGAATTATAATTCAATCTTTTTCTCACAATTATTTCTTCTTTGTGGAGTTTTAGTATACATTTTTCAATATAATATAAGAGCAATGATATTCACCTTTAGAAAATAATAATAAATTTATTTATTTATCTTTTCTCTTTATATTATCTTTTTGTTTTTAATTTCAAAAATTTACTATTTTCTTTTCGCTTCATTTTGAAAGAAACATCTTCTCTCAATCAATAGAACTATTGATACATTTTAACACATATAATCTAAAATAGTATTTTTAGATTAAGAATTTCAAGAATGTCTCAATTCTTACATTATAAAATAAAATTGCATCAACTGTTTTCTTTTTTTTTTTATGTGAAAAAAAATTGTCTAATCAAATCTTGTATTGTGGTATTAGAGATGCAATTTTGTGTACTTAATTTACATCTATAATTCAAAGGAAATTAAGATTTCAATCTTCTATTTATTCACATGTATCTTTTATTGGTGTGACATTGACATTATTGATGTATTTCAGTTTCTTAAAGTAACAAACTTATATCATTAAATCAAATCAAAATAATTAAATCTTTCTTCAATTTGTTTTCTTTTTCAACAAAATAAATTAAATTATAATATTCACGAGAGTTTTCACATATAAATCATTACTAAAGTTGTGAATAGAGTGCAATATTTAGGTCTCTTAATGGTCTAAATTTTTAGATTATTGTCACCAATTGAACTTCCCAAGAATTTTTCCTACTAATAATTCAAAAAGTGGTTGGTGATATGAAGATGTTAAATCCAACTAGGTTACTATTCTTCTCCATTTGTTTGTTAGGATATTACATTTCAAACATATTTATACACATAATATGAGTAGAAAGAGGAAAATAAAAAATTAATTTATATTAACTGATTATGTAAAAACATTTTACATTCAATAAAAAATATTACATTGTACGTATATATGTAAGTAGTGATTTGTTTCCACATTTTTTAACGAATACAATAAAATATCTAGATAAAAATATATTTAGAGGGTGAGACTTGAGTAATTTGAACCACCATAAAGAAAATAATGTTCTTAGTAATTTTTTTTTATAGTTGTTGACAAAACAATCGCACAAAAAGCGAGAGTTCGATTAATTTTCTATTTTGAAATTTATAAAAATAAAAATCTGTTTTTATTTTAAGTTTCAGTGTTGAGTTTTGGAATTTTTAGTTTTTACTTTTTAATCTAAAAAAGTAATTATTGACATATAAAAACATTAAACTTAAATATGATTAAAACTGAAGAAAAAAAAATTAATTCTAAAAAATAGTAAAAAAATATCAATTTTAACACCACTAATTTGCAAGCATAGTGGCAGCCACCTTCAAACAGTTATAGAGAGAAATATCTATACAATACTCATTACCTTTGTCAAAGTTCCCGAAATTAAAAAAATAATTTTCATTAATATTTTTATTTTAAAAATATAAAAATTATAATTTATTTATTTAATAATAATTTTAATAATCGTGGTTGAAAGCGATAATTTAAAGAGGCAGCTATTGAAGTTGTGATTGAAGGTCGGTGGTAGTCGTAAGATATAGTTGACTATGGTAGACAAGGTAAGGTTATGGCAAATGGAGGTCAATGTGATTTGAATTAAGTAAAAAATCAACTTAAATTTAAAAATAAAAAACTCATAAACATCCAAACCAAAAAAAGTTATTCTATAAATAAATTAAATTGAGCATATAAACATTCATATATTATTAGATACTATTTTAAAATTTACTTGCACATTGTGTCACATAAGTTCGCATGAGAATTTTTATTCGTTAAAAGACACATAAGTATTTTTGTTTAAAGTTCAACTGAATAATATTTTAAAAAGTAAAAATTATATTTAAATACTTAATACTTCATTTCTTTTACAAATTTTGTTTCACATAATTATGTAGAATGATAGAGTTAATAATGAAAGTGGCAACAATCTTAATATAAATCAACATGAATTGCAATATTTGGTCTCTCTTTGTAAAGTACCTAGTTTAAATTGAAATAATTTATTGTGGATAATATATAAGCTTTTTATTTTTTATTTTTTTATTTTCTTTTTATGACAAAATAGATTGCATTAATTCAATTGTCAGAACAATGATAATACAATCAAATTGAACATGTGTTGAGGTATTTTTTCATCACATTTCGAAATCAGCATAAGTAATTTAGCAAATTAGGTACACGTTATCCATATTAATACAAGTAATTACCAAGGAGAATTAGAGATCCATGGTCTTTTATCTCACCAAGTTACATATCATTTCTTTATTTTGTGTAGACTCATATTAACTATAGGTGGTCTCAAAAAATAATAAATTAAATAATATGTTCATATGCCATTTGGTGGCAATCACCATAGGCACCTTACTCAAAATACAATTAAAAATGATTTACTTTTGAGATTTTTGAACAAAAACATGAAATTCAAACTTGAAACAAACTAAAAATAACAACAGAATAAACCACAAATTGAGAAATAAAACAAGATAATATAAGAATATTATAAAAACATCAGAATGCAAAATTTACATAGGTGAAGATATTTTGTGACCGAAAGGCGATCAATAATTTGGTGGCTCTATAGAAAATATGAAGAAAAGAAAAAGAAATGAAGGGAGAAGAGAAGTCCTAAAAATTGGGGGAAGAAGAGGACATTCACAAGGGAACAATCCCAAACAACGTTAGTAGAAAACCCTAACGAGAGGGAGACTTATTTCACATGCACAATATTACACGAGCATGTGTTAGATTCACGTATAAGTTAGTTGATACTAGATGGCCAAAGAAATTAAATTTAAAATGCATTATAAAATTAACAATTGAACTAATTGATAAATATAAGTTGACAAAATATTACTTTTAATTAATATTTAAAATTATAAGTTATAAATGTTGAATCTTATGAATTACTTTAATTAATATATATATATATATATATATATAATATCATATCAATTATTAAAATCTTATTTTAAAATATAAATGAATATTATATTAGGTTGAAATTGTGAAGGGCCATAAGGGATTGAGTTGTTTAACTGTTAGTCACCTGAGTAGTCACTATCCTCATATGATGAATATAAATTACAAATATCTCATTAGATTAGTTTAACCTAACAAACTCATTCATCAGTAAGAACGCATTGCACTTTTCACAATGTTCTTCTCCAATAACAATGGAACTGACTGAGAGATATGTTCTCGAATATATTAATTACACATTAATATGTCATGTATTTATACCTATAATTTTGATCTCAATCTTAAATTTCCAACAATTGATATTAGAGCCGAATTCGATACATTTTAGGACTATTTGCTTTGAATTGAATCATATGAATATTGTGGTTATGCATACCTTTTTGAATCGTGTAAAAACAATTATAGATTAAAACTGCAAATATCTTATTTGTTAAAGGCACCTTTCTTGTTGTCTTCTTCTTTTCTTCTTCAAAAAGAGGTGATTTATTGTTTAAAATCTTCTCTCAATATCGGTTTTTTTCTCTTATCTAAATAAGTGATTTTCACATATATTTAGTATTTTTTTTTTGTTTTTTTTTGATTTCTTCATTTTAGTGCGACATTATTTTGTTTGTCGTCTTGGTGCAATATTTTGATTTCTTGTCTTGAAGCTCTGAGGACATGGGTATTTCGGACATTCAATTATGTCATATTTATCGATTTTGTCACATGTGTAAATTTTTATGTTTTATACTATCAACTTGGGTGTTGTGAGTTTGTTCACAAATTTATAATTTTTTTTCGGTTTTAGCAAATTTGAATGGTAATATTCTCGATCAATGGAACTTTTATCAATTTAAATGAATGAATATCATTTTTTAGTAAAAAAAGATATCATATTTGAATCAATTTATGTTAAAATAAACTTTTTTACATGAGTTATGTATGATTATTGTATGTTGGTCATTAATCATTCAGATGCTTTGCTCGTGTGTATATATATATATATATATATAAAAGAATATTCTACTTTGGTGTTTTATCGCTTACATAATTTCGTCATTTATTCTTAAAATGGAATTAAAAATGTCATATAATTTCAAAATTTCTTTTAATGGTTTCGTTGTCAAATGGTTAATGTACTAAAATATTGCATATTTTCGTTGAAGAAAAACTTAAATATATAATTGGTCTTTAATATTGTGTATTGCCCTATGCGTGAGTTCTTTAAAAATATTGCGAATGTACTAAAATATTATGTATTGCCCTACGCATGTGTTCTTTAAAAATTAAATTAAATTAAATTTTATTTTTATTTTTTGTATAACTTTTTGACTTTTTTTTAGAGTTTAATTTTTTGATTTTTTTTGCAATAATTAATAATTTTAATTAATTTATCAGAGATAAAATTGTTATTTAAAATATTATAAACTCATAATTTTGGCCAAAATATATTTGTAGTTATTTCATATTATTTTATAGTTCCTCAATTAATCCATGTTGTGTCATTTATTTTTGCCTTATATATGGTATATATTTTATTATTATGTTTGATATAAATATCTCATATTTTGTTGAACCGAAGTACTATAGATTCATATAGTTGTAACTTTGTTCAATTACATGTATGATTGTGCGAATTTTGTGTCTTATTTGTATAATTAATTTGTTGGTAATTATAATTATTTATATTGATAGTAATGATATTCTATCAATGTACAATTTATGTAAGTTATGAATAAATTAGTAGTAATTATTATTGATTTTATATTCGCAATAATTGACATCTATCGATTGTTGTTAGTATAACTTTATAATATAATAAGTTATTAAATTTGAAGTTTTTGTTTTTTTTTCTATTAGTATCATAGACTCACAAACTATTGAGCATGAGAGATTTTTCTACTAAGTTAAAATATAAGACAACACTTGATTAAATTGTTGACATTGATAAAAATAAATGCAATAACAATTTCTCCTTTTTGTAACCACTAATACGCCATATATTATGTTCGTTTATATCATATCACTTTACCAAATTGTTCTTAGTTGAAAGCTAGTTAGCCATGAGACGCCAAGAAAAGAGTGACATTATAAGAGGTACCAATTTTTTTTTAAATAAAGTCACAAAAAGAGGAATAAACTTTATCTTGCACAACAAAATTTTCCAACAACATGATACACTACAAAACCAAATCTTCCTCCAAACAAATAGATTTCTTCTCCAGTGCTATGCTTTTCCCCTGACCCCCACCCACAATAAAACATCTTGCCACTGAGATATGTTTATTCATGGTCAAACTAAACATTAGTTTAAACCTATCACAAAACCAATCTCCTTCATACTAAGGGATACATACATCAAAAGATGACCCTACCATTACCCACAACACAACTCAAGTTATTTGAAAACCAATTGACCTTCCCATCAATCATGCCATCACAAACTGAATTTAAATCATTCCACCAATTAGAGTCCTTATTCGAATTCCTCATCACAATATTTTCCACCACACCATTTTTTTTCCAATAATTTGAACCAGAGTTTATGAAAATTAGTCCTCAACCTCGATGCTCATTTGTCTAAAAAAAAGTTAAAATCTCTCGACCTACAAACCCCCAACACACCTTTGTTACGATCGTGATAAACCAACTCTCATTTTATCCAATTAAATTTTCTATGATCCTAACCCCCCTTCACCCATTAATGATTAAATTAAAAAGAGATTCAATACAAGAAATGACACTTAAGATAATTTTATAGAAATAAAAAAAATGTAAATATGTACAAAAAACAAAGTGGCTTTGAGAATACCCATATGACATTTAATTTACCTTATTTCACTTTATTATGTCTTGAGAATAATGATTCACCTTTGTTTGTTTCCATATGCCTACTCACAAACTACATGTATGGGTAGATGATGAGATAACATTAGATGAAGTAATCACCAACGAGGAAAAGACGAAGTAATTGACATGTTGTCAATGTAATAGATAGTATTGTAATTTTTATTGATTGTCGACATGTTAATTGATTAATAAATTTGAGATTGTATTATATATAGTAAACTCTTATTAGTGTGACAATTTTGGGATTGAACTTTTTTGAATCTGTTATTTTTGCATATTTTTTAATTGTGATATTTATATGTTTAAATATGTTTAATCTATGGATCAATTTTACTTGTATTTTCATTATATTTGCATTTTAACATATCTTTAAGATCGAGAATGTCACAAAATGCATATGAAAAAATTAAATTGTTTACGTACAAAATTAAAGTCATGTTATCTCATAAAAGTCATGTTATAAACAACATTTAAGTCATCTCCTCTCATCATCTAACACTTTGAAATATGGTGAGAAATTATCTACTCTTTATCTCCCCAAAACACTTCCCTCTAATTTTCTATTAAATCTCAAATAAAGAATAAAAGCATGTCTTACCTATGTAGGACTTCAAAGTACAATTCATATAACTAAGATGTGTGAGGTGGTAACTCCTCGAAATATGGTGCATGAATATTGTTGTAATTTGAACCTTATCATGACTATTTAAGCACAACTTGTATTCTGTAAATCCTAATTAATTTTTCGAATAAAAGGAACTACAATTGCTCTGTAGTCTAGTTTGAGACGTACACCTCATTGGTCGAATTAAGAGTAACTCTGGTGTAAGAGTTCGAGGTGTCAAGGTTCAACAAAACAATCAACTTCGAATTATGACAGATAAGGGTTAAGGATATGTTGGCACAATAAGGTCTTCAAAATGTACTACGCGAGGAGAAAGTAGCAGACATGACAAAAGTTGATTAGACGGAGATGAAGGATAAAACCATCGAGATTGTTGTAATATGAATATGAATCTTATTCTTACTATTTAAACACAACTTGTACTTTGTAAACCCTAATTCATTCATCCAAGAAAAGGAACTACAATTGTTTTGTAGTCGGAAACCTAACCATCATTAGTTAAACTTCGTTACCAAACGTCTTGTGTGTAGTTTCGTTTTCTCTATTCTTTGAAGATCATGTTGTTGTTCTAACCGATCGAATTTCAAATTCATTTTAAAAACCAAATAAAAATGCATATACAAATTGAATGTTTATTTATTTTTTTATTAGTCTAAGATATTATATTAAACTATTATTAATGTAATGTTTATATATATATATATATATATATATATATATATATATATATATATTATATTATGCCTCAAATTTTGTACGCTAATGTAATTTTATAATATTAGTATTAAAATAGTATTTTATAAATTGTAATTTGAATTTATTAAAAATTGATCTAATTTAAACCTCATTAATTTGATTTCAGATCGAATCAAATTTTTTATTGTTGTCATCTAAACTAAATCATAAGTATTTTATTATTCGGATTAGATAATATTTTATCCCATAGCCTATCCACACCATACTACAAACATCTATATACCTTTGTATTAAAAACATTTGGGAGTAAAATAATAACTGTAATATTATGAATTTGAGGAGAAAATGAAATAATAAAGTAATTTCTATGTACTAACAAAATAATTTATTTTACATATTTGTTAGAAGTTTACATTCAATATATATGAAACTCTTTTATTTAATAAACTAGTCTTTTGATCAGTTTTTTTTTAATGACTTAAGTCCTAACAATATACATCTAACTAAATTATACTATACTATGATATCACTTTACTATGTTAATTCCTAAATTATTTTTACAAATATCTACATAATTAGATGTGATAAAAAAACAATGTAACTTTAATAAGCATATAAGTTAAATCCATACAAATGCACAGCAGTGTACATTTTAACAAGTTAAGTAATGTCACAAAGTATAGTTGAGGGAAGATATGTCGGAAAAAGAATTATAATTTATAGGGTTTGATTAAGACATATATATCAAGTTTCACATGGTAAGTGTTGAGTAGACACCAATGTTGCATTAATTTATAATTTACATATAGTATATACCCTCAATGAATTATGAAGAGATTATCAATATGAGGTGCTTAAGTTTGCCAAACACTTAAATATTTAAATTATTCTTTTGGTGCTAGTATGAATCCATTAGTTTAACTTTAATGTTAAAATCAAAAAGACAAAAATATCACAATTCTAAGGCACAAATTGAAAGTGAATTTGGAGTTTTTTTTTTAATATGATTTTATTTTTGGTATGATTATATGGTTTCAAAAAGGTCAAGTATCAATTTCAATACTACAAAGGCCAATAATATCATACTATTATTGATCATTAGAGAAAAAGTTTAGTGGGGTGGTGTCTAATATGTTGGAGACACAGTAAAACATATACATAAAAGACATTTTTTTTTAGTAAGTGCTGGTCCAATAATTCTTAATAGTTAGTGAAGTCTAAAATCAAATTTAAATATATTAGTCTTTTTGTTTGCATATGTGGCATTTTGTTTATTAAAACTAATTAATGTTAGATTAATTTTAATTGGTAAACCTAAAGCTAAGGTTTTAGTAGCATTTAGTATTTGCTGAATGCAATTATAGATGAATACTAGTAATTAATATATTTTCTCATAATGTTATTATTGAAATGAAATTTTATTAAATAGTGTGAGTTCTATTTTTTTTTTTTACAAAACTAGTATGAATTATATAATGACATACGAATAGAATTAAAACCTAGTCAAATTAGACATTAACTACGGTTATTATTTTACTGCATACACTTGATAGGAAGCTAACTTTAAGTACAAGCCATTATATGTGCTATTTCTATCACATGGTGTGTTACTTTTGCAGCTCCCACTTAATACATGACCCCACAAACTTTTCCAAAACAAATCCTCTCTACATGAGATTTCTTTCTTTTTTCTCATTTGGTCTTCACTGTTTATCCACCAATCTATGGCATAATTGGCTCTTGTATAAGTGGCCCCAATTTCAAGAGAATTAGGAAAACAATAGAAAAGGTTTTAAAAAAAAATTATTCTAATTTTGTCTTTAAATTAATATTGTGTGCATTACTTTCAAATAAATAATTTTTTATTATGTATTTATGATATTTTTAATAGTTAATAATTAATGAAAATAATTTTATAAATTTTTTATATTTTTTAATTAAAAGTTGTTATATTTATCCATTATTTTTAAACTTTGTGGAAAAACTTTAAATTCTGAAATGGAGGGAGTATTATTATATTGTACTATTAACCTATAATTACCATCAAATTTTCTGAAATTACATT
The DNA here is from genome assembly GCA_037974835.1 of Cicer judaicum. Taxonomy (NCBI): domain Eukaryota; kingdom Viridiplantae; phylum Streptophyta; class Magnoliopsida; order Fabales; family Fabaceae; genus Cicer; species Cicer judaicum. Next base: position 3,319,487 of record JBBPBS010000749.1, read on the forward strand.
AATTAGAAAGAGAAGATGGGTCCAAGCATTATCATACAATAGACATTAGAAAGAGACTATTACATAAAATAAGACTTATAATTGAGTATAAAATAAAGGGGAAGGTAAAATTAAAGAGTAACATATATAATGGCACCAATCAGCAAGATTTTTAGTACTCAATTGGATTACACTACTTTGGGAAAGTGACCAGCTAATAATCATTCAACTTGAAAGCTAACCTTATAGCCTCATTTTGATTATGAAATATCATTTTAATATTATTCTATATTTTCCTTTAACCTTAAAGGAATAAAAGGGTTTCAAACACAAAGTTATACATTTTAGAACTTTTTTTTAAAAGTGGTGATCCATGATGGACATGAGGTAGCGGTCGGAGTAGTTGTTATACATATTGAATTTGCAAGTAATTTGAAACTCAAGTTAGTATTTAAGTGAATGGAGTATTGTGAAGTATATTAGAATAAAATGTGTATTATTTTTGCTGATAAAATTTTTCTTTAAAGGAAAAATTAGGTCAATTTTTGAAAGATCTGACACAAGAACCTCGATGTGATTCAGGCACTTACTATTAACGATCAATTCGGCTATTACAAATAGTAGAATAAAAAAATGTTAAAATTAAATGAACTTTGTATGAATGGACTTATAATCAATATTGACCTTTTAGAATAGAGAGTATAAGTCAATTCCGAAATAAGAAGACTTATAAAAAACAAACTCAAAAACAAAAAGAAAACAATTTTCGTGTATCACTTTCACAAATGATTCATCATAATAGTTTGTGATACTTAGTTTCAGATATAATAGTTCACGATTCTCTTTATATTTATAAATAAGACGATAATTTAATGATGTCAATTAAATACTAAATATATATTTTTTTTATATATATCGAATCAATATCATTTCAATTACTATGTCAGTCATAAAAATATAGATGATCACTAACACATAATTCCAAAAAATAACTATAATCATTAAACTTTTAAATATTTTTTAAGAAATATTTCTCAAATATTATATTATGATATGTTATGATAGATGGTGATGCATATTAAGAATTTTCCAACAACAAATACTAAAAGTATTGAAAGAGAAAAAAATAACATGTTAGTTAATAATGATGAATTTTTGTCGTTTTAGTTAGAACTTAACTCTCATATAAAAGAAAATAGTGCAGCCATCAAATCTAGATTTTACCTTACCTTACCTTACCTAATAATGCTTATCGTGTATGATCATTACAAAACTTTTTTTTTTATATATACTTTTTCTTTCTTGTATTCCTCTAGTTCCATAATTACTACTGTACTCACAAACAATCCCTACAAGTGGCCACCAAAACCTATTATTGTACTAAGCTTTGTAGCAAAAAGAAAAACACTTGTAAAATGTAATTTCATTGGACCACCTAATGATATGACCAAGATTCTTAGGCTTATTGTGTTGTTGTTAATCATATTATTATTATATAGTTTGTAGTATTATGCAATATATCATATGCTTGTCTTTTTTGTTAAGTGTACAATACTCTAGGTATCAAATTTTATAATATATAGGTGCATGCACATGTGTATACAGTTACTCTTTAATATTCAAAATTTATTATGCTAACTTCTTTTGCAATTTATTGCAAATCAACTCCAAGTTGCAAGGATTATAAATTTTCTGGTCAAGTGCAATTTACTCCCTAATTTATAAGTGTAATTGCACTTTCCACCTCAATTTATTAAATTAAACATTTCGCTTCTTAATTTAATTTTTTTTTCCAACTTTCCCTTGTACTATAATTTAATTCTTAAAAGTATTGATAAAAATTAATGCTTATTTTTTTTAATTATTTTTTAAACCTGAGTTTCAAATTAACAAAACTCTAGTAATTTAAAAATTGATCAGGATGTAAGTAAAGTCTTATTAAATATTATTTCAATAAAAATTTAAACTCGAATTCTTCAACATAATTCGTCTTTCACTGAAATTTATTAATCAATTAAATTCAAACAACACTTAAAATATATATATTTTAATATAAAGGAAAAGAAGAAAATTATCTATATTTAATTAATATATTTTCACATTCAACATCGATCAGGGCATATATTTTCTCCACATAATAATATATACCTTCGTATCATATATCTATGGAGTAGTAAATCATGAGCATGTCCTTCTCTTGTTTTTCCAAAATGATTGGAACCAAAACATTGTCACATAGAGCATCCTATATTTAAAATCTTAGAATGTTTAATTAGATGTGGATAATTGCCTTTATTTTTGTATTAGAATTAGAAGAAAAAAAAACCTTTCAAATTCAGATCCTACTAAATTATATGGAAAAAAAATATTTTTCATCAAATTTTAAATAAAATTTAAATTATTAAAGTCTCATTTTTTTGCGCACCAGAAAATTAAAAACATAAATTTCCTAAAAAAATATATAGGGGTCCTAAAAGTAATAGTACGAGAAAAATGGCCTAAAGATTCATACTCTCTCATATTTGATGGATTGGGCTTAAAAATAAATGAACTCTTTAAAGGGGCTTGCTACTTACACCCCCTCTCATGGCCAAGGACCTTCTACACCAGAACTCTTTTTGTTCATCTTTTGCCTCAGGTGAAAAAATCCAAGAGTTATCATTACAAATATTATTGAGAAAGTGAGTTGTTTATTTCTATATGAGAATAAAATGCAACTACTAATAACTACCCATTTCTCTCTATTTTTTTTCTTTCTATTTTAATGTTTATATTTTCCATTTTTTTGAGAATATAATGCACCACTCAAGGTGTGTTTGGAAGTTGTATTTTAGAGGGACATTAGAGATTTAAGTCTATATTTTAATATATATTTAATATTTTATAAATTAAAAAAATAACATGATAAATAATCATATATTACTTCAATCATATTTAATTTATTTTTAAAAACATTTTATAGTATCTTTAATTTAAAAAAGAAAATTAAGCCCTCCTATCCCCTCCAAAACCCTCAATCCAAACATACCTTTATCTATTGTTGGTTTTTTAAGGAAAGTGAATGGATAGAAAGATCAAAGGAAAAAAGTGTTTATTCCAAAAATGTGTTTCCATCGTTATAATTCTCCATTAAAGAGAAAAAAATAAAAAAGTTTTATTTGGATTGATCCCACTTCCTTCCAAAAAAATTTCTCCCTAAGATGCAAAGTAAGTGACACCCAATTCTGTATAATGACAAAATAGTCCTTATATTTAATAAATACACATTTTTCTTTCTTTTCACTTTTTTCACACTTTTATTCAAAACTAAAAAATTCACTCACATTATTTGCTTTCACTTTCTCTCAGCATCCAGACATTAGGGAAGGGGGAGGGATAGTAAAGGAATTTCATTTAAAAAAGTGGAAAGAGGGTGGCGGTGGAAAAAATAGGGGGTGCTAGTATCAACAATCTTACATAACATGTCTAAACTTTATTTGTAAAAAAAAGCCTAGCCCATGAGAAAAGCCCAGCCCAAGATAAGACATTTGGGCTATATTTCAATTCTCTAAGTTATAGAATTCAGTGCAGTGTACCAAACACAAACATGATTGTTACTAAGCCTATTCATGTTGTTAACTATGTTAGACTTAGCTCTTTGATTGATTCATGCAAATCCATGCAACAAATTAAGCAAACCCATGCACACTTAATCACCACATCAATAATCTCACACAATGTTCTAGCCAACAAATTCCTAAAACATGTTGCTTTATACTCTCTTTCTTATGCACACAAACTGTTTGATACAATTCCCCAACCAGACTTGTTCATTTACAATACCATGATCAAAGCATATTCTTTGTCACCCAATTCTAGCTGTGATTCTGTTGGAGTGTTTCGATCGTTAATTCGGGATTTGGGTCTTTCTCCGAATCGGTATAGCTTTGTGTTTACTTTTGGTGCATGTGGAAATGGGTTGTGTGTGAAGGAGGGGGAACAGGTTCGTTCACATGCTGTGAAAGTTGGTTTGGAAAATAATGTGTTTGTTGTAAATGCTTTGATTGGTATGTACGGAAAGTGGGGATTTTTGGAGGATGGTCGGAAGGTGTTCGATTTGGCTATCGATAGAGACTCGTATAGTTGGAACACCATGATTGCTGCTTATGTTGGATCCGGTGACATGATTCAAGCTAAAGAATTGTTGGATGAAATGCAAGAGAGAGATTTTGTATCATGGAGTACTATAATAGCTGGTTATGTTCAGGTATTGCGGGATTGGAAAGTAAAATAAAATAATGATACTAACATCTTTACATGATTGCCATGTTTATTTTTTTATGAGTAGGAATCAAACTCGGTACTCTGATGTTTACAACACTCACACACACTGCACACCAACCACTTGCAAACGATTGTGTGAACTCGCCATTGCACAAGTATACAGTTGAAAGTATATTATATTTTATGGTGAAACTGTGTGTTTAAACTACACAATGAAGACTCTTTATATAGGTTTAAAAGAAATAAGATAATTACAAATATTCTATTCCTATTTATAAGATATGATATGATAAGATTAAATACTAATCCTCAAAGATAAACAAAGATATTCCAAGATAGTATCAAGATATTCTAGGATAATATCAAGATATTATTTTATATTCTAACAGTATTTAACTTGGTTGTCTATGTACTCTGTCTAAAATAACTTCATGCTTACTTTAGGTTGGCTGTTACATGGAGGCTTTGGACTTCTTCCACAAGATGTTGCAATCCGAGGTCAAACCGAACGAATATACCATGGTAAGCGCTCTCGCTGCCTGTTCAAATCTTGTCGCGTTGGATCAGGGAAAGTGGATCCATGTTTACATTCGGAGGGGTGAAATCAAGATGAATGATAGGCTTCTTGCTAGCCTCATTGACATGTATGCAAAGTGTGGAGAGATAGAATCTGCATCAAGTGTTTTCTATGAACACAAAGTGAAGCGAAAGGTTTGGCCGTGGAATGCAATGATTGGTGGGTTTGCAATGCATGGAAAACCTGAAGAAGCTATAAATGTCTTTGAACAAATGAAGGTTGAAAACGTTTATCCTAATAAAGTAACATTCATCGCCTTATTAAACGCTTGTAGCCATGGCTATATGTTAAAGGAGGGAAAATTATATTTTGAATTGATGACTAGTGATTATGGAATTATTCCTGAAATAGAGCATTATGGATGTATGGTAGATTTACTTGGTCGTTCAGGGCTCTTGAAGGAAGCTGAAGACATGATTTTGAACATGCCTATGGCTCCGGACGTTGCGATTTGGGGAGCATTGTTGAATGCTTGTAGAATATATAAAGATATGGAACGCGGATATAGAATAGGTAGGCTAATTAAAGAAATTGACCCTAATCATATAGGGTGTCATGTTCTGTTGGGTAATATATATTCTTCATCTGGGAGATGGAATGAAGCAAGAATGCTGAGAGAGAAGAATGGAATCAGTAGTGACAAGAAAAAGATTCCTGGTTGCAGCTCAATTGAACTGAAAGGGATGTTCCATCAATTCGTTGTTGGAGATCGATCACATCCACGAAGTAGAGAGATTTATTCGTTTTTGGATGAAATGATAAGCAAGTTGAAGATTGCAGGGTATGTTCCTGAGTTTGGGGAACTTTTGCTTGACATTGATGATGAGGAAGACAAAGAGACTGCTCTTTCTGTTCATAGTGAGAAGCTGGCTATTGCTTTTGGACTGATGAACACAGAACCGGGAACTCCAATTCGGATTGTGAAGAATTTAAGAGTTTGTGGGGATTGTCATCAAGCAACAAAGTTTATCTCCAAGGTTTATGATCGAGTACTTGTAGTTCGAGATAGGACAAGGTATCATCACTTCAAAGATGGAATTTGTTCATGCAAAGACTACTGGTAGACAATGAAGCACTAACACAAAAAAGACGCCGGACACAACACTTAACACATAGACATTGTACTTCTTTGAGAAAGTTAAAGTCATAGAATGTAACCATAAGTGTCGGTGTTGAACACGGAGACTTGTCGGACACTAGAGACACCTTTAATCTGAAATGAAAGCAGTAGATAAGGAAAGTATTCTTCAAACATAATGCCAAATGCATAAATTTGCAACAAGTGATCTGCTCTCCCTGCTGTGTGTTTGAGGAGGAATTGGTGTCCGGTGAGATTGGTTGATTGACAAAGTCCAAAGAAGGTTAAAAGTCCTCTATATTTGCAAGTTGTAGGGATTCAACGATGTACTTTCCAAAGGAAAGAAAAAAAAGCCATTTGCTTTATGCATCATGGTGAGGGTTTTTGTCCTGCATGATGTTGATTGTTTGTTCAATGAGATGGATTATTGTGAGGTTTCATGACATGCCCATTTTCTCTAGGAACTGATGAGGTTGACTTTGTCTGTATTAAGTACCCTTGACTTGGTCTTGTATTCTGTAAAAAAATAATTAAAAAACCAAGTCTTTTGTTGTGTAAAAAATATGAGAATATTAATGAAGATGGTTTCTACTAAGCATATACTATTTCTTGACTCAGGGATTTCCATTTCCTGATAAAGCTTGAGCCTTTTTTGCATTGGCTACCATTCGTATTTGATTCTGACAAAATTTCTAATGCTGCAGAAGCCTTCTTGCCACATTAGATAAACCCTGTAGTTGAATCTTTAGGTAAAGGCTAGTGACCTTACAACCAGCATTGTATCCCGCATTCACGAGGTTGGGAAATCCATGCATACACCACACTGTTGTCATGTTTTAGTAATATATTCGATCAAAGATGAGGTTTAATTATACAGAAATTGTAATAGGGGGAATGAGAAGCATAAAAGAAGAGAAGGTTAGGTATTAAAGGGAAAATGGAGGAGACAACTCAAGTAGAATGAATCAACTTGAAAGGATTAGCAGTGTTCTGGATTTCTGTCATTTTCTTTTGCTCATGTCTTCTAAAAATGCTTTTCTGAATTTGATATGGAAGACTACTTTGGTACAGGGAAATATGCTTTGGTGAAGATGATGGAGATTGTTTTGTTTCACATTCATTGGGATTTTTCTTCAAGCTTTTTCTGCTTTTGCCATTTGTAGTTTATGGTATTTTGTTATGCAAAAGAAAAGGCACAGAACAAAAGCAATAGCAAGGCCATACATATCCTTTGTAGCTTATTGAATTAGAGGTGTTTAGTAGTATTAACAATTGAACTAACTGATAGATATAAACTAATATAGAGAAGGAAGTTAATTATGTTATAAGCGGTAAAATGAAGGAAGTTAATTATGTTATAAGCGGTAAAATGCAAGGTTCTTTTTTATAGGCAAATGTTAGTAAGTTAGTGATTATGTTAGTTTTCTGGGTTTAAATCTAGTACCTTCTTCTTACCAACCGAGCTATCTACAGGGACACTAAAGCAAAACAACTGTACTTAATTGTTGTTACCTAAATCCTTTATACCCTCATGTTCTAAACAAACAATAGCTTGACTTGCAATCCCATATCTTTGTTCTTGCTGGAACTGGTAATGTACAATAGATGTGGAATAATTGTTGTGCAGCTCTTCTTAACCATCGTCATGTCTCGATCTTGCAAAATATTCCAATTTTAAGCAATAGTTTTTCTGTGAGGTTATCACCTCAAACATATCATCCCAAATCCTCTGAAGTCAGTAAAACAGCCAAATATCAGCCATTGAATTTGGATTGTACCATTATCTAACGGTCGATATTTGGTTGCATAGATACAGAGGTTCCGGGTTCATAATAGATCTGCATAGAGTGTGCATTTTATTATTTCAGTTTTTTTCTTGGTCGAATGCCATCAGTTAGGATCTGCATAGAGTTTGCAGGTGTATCCAAAGATAAAAATTGGAGTATGTCACATAATAAAATGAGAGCAAGCAACTCAATTTTAGAGAAAATAGATAGATATATTGAGATTTATACTTTGGGAAAAAAATCAGTTCCCACAAAACACAAGATTACATCATCTTTTGAATTGTCAAAACATTAAAATATCAAGGAATCTATAGCATGGTTACAGAGATTGTATAGTACAACTCAACCATCTTAATTTACAACTTCAAACTGTTCAAAACCGCACTTCCACAAAATCCAACAGAAACATATTACATATACATATATTACTATGATGTGTGTGTGTGAGTGTGATAGAAAGAGGGTGTGTACTTTATAAAAGGCAATTTTAAAAAATCACTCGATATCGGTTACTTGAGCGCACGATGCTTCCATCATTCCATTGCGTATTTGCTCACTGATATCCCTAACATGGCCTGGTCCATGAGGTATAAAAATTGTGGTATTCTTTGAAGAGTTTCCAAGGTCTCTGATTGTGTCAAAGTACTGAGTAATCATGATAAGATCCATCACTTCTTTAGCTGAAGTGCCTTCTACCTTGTTAGAGAATTCCAAGATGTTCTCTCTCAGTCCATCTGTGATAGCTTGCCGCTGCCTCGCCACACCAACACCGCCCAAATACTTTGATTCGGCTTCTGCTTCTGCCTTTTTAACCAGAAGCAACTTGTCAGCTTCTCCTTTGAATTCACTTGCAAGTAGCAACCTTTGAGCTGTGAAGTTAAATCAATACTCATTAGTTAAGCTGCATACAGCAAAAAAGATGCAATAACCTGTGTGTGTGTGTGTGCACAACTTTTCTGAAAATTGAAAACTCAAAACTGAAACAGAAAGCTGAGCTCAAACTGATTTTAGTTTTTGAAAATTTCAAAATATCATATAATGGTATTTCATTGTTGTCAACAAATATTAACATGGGGAAGAAAGTAAAGTGGTAAAACATTGAAACACACAGAATCGTTTTTCAGAACCCAATCGTTAATTTTGTGATGAGTATTCTTTATACATGCATTTTACTGCTTGATATAGCTATGGGAAGAAAAGAAACAGAGTCTAAAAACCACAAAGTATTATTATTACCTGCATTGATCTCATTCATCGCCCGCCGCACAGAAGGATCAGGTATAATATCAACCATCAGTATGTGTTCTATGCTATATCCATATTCTCCCATCACCTGATACATGAAATTCAGGAGGAGAGGAGAATTAGGAGATTGGTAAATTGGTATGTACATGAAAAAGTCAGCAAGAAATTCAGAAAAAAGTTATACAGCAACTATAGTACAATACAATACATTAAATTAATATAAAACTCAATTAATTACCTAATAACTCACTTATAGAACCTTGAAGAAAGTGAATAGGTATAGTGATATGTTACTTAATTATTTAATATCTCGAAACAGATGCTTTAACATAAACTATTGAAGTTGCAATGAATTTAGTTATCTTAAGTAAAATCTAAGGTTCAAGTATTAGGAATGAAAAAAATAGATGCTAAGCAAGTTTAGCTTTTTCAAATGGATTGATCCGGCTAGACTTAGATTAGTTTAGCCTCTTTGTCTCTCTCTCTCTCTCTTTACTTAATCTTCCCTCTCATCTTTATTTTCTTATTTTACTCACCGTTTTCTCTCCTCTACACATTCAAAGGCACCATGTCTTTCCCATCCTAAAGTTAAAGTACACAGTTCCCCCAATATAACTGTTAGGATATTGAGGGACTAGGCCTAGACCAAAAACAAGTAAAATCTTCCAGTATTAGCAAACAATCATTTTAAGAGTAGCAACCACCACAGAAAAACAACAACTTTGTGATAGTTTGTAGGATTTTTATCAAGAGAATCTCTACAATGGATCACTTTGATAGGTAGCCTATTTGAAAATTGTTTGAAGCTTCAATAACAACAAATGTCATCTTCTGAAAGTAGAAGTTTATATTTCTCCATGTCCTCACGGTTGACAAGTGAGGTGATCTGCATGGGTTTGACAAAAACAAGAGAAAACGAATATATGTGCCTCAAAACTCAACTTATATTTGCTTTTCCTAGTTTATGTTGAAATGTTGCCGATCATGTTACATTCTCTGTAAAGACAAGCAGAACCATGAACTTCCCTTTTCGATTTTCGATGGACATCATTGGAGTTTCTGCTGATTATACGTACTAGTCTACTGTGGACCACTATTAAGGTGGTCCACAGTGGAACTTGTCTTTTATCAAATACTATAGTACTTTGCGTATAAAAGTCTAAAGTTCTTTTCACTTGCCAATTCTTACATACTCCTATGAAAATAACCATATGTTATTTTTACTATACTAATTATAATGATTTGATAAAAGCAGTGAGAGTCACCTTTTCAAGTTCGTCCAAGACAGCTTTGGCAACCTCGCCTTTTTGCTCAAACAAATCATCCAAATTCATTTTCGGAACAATAGCACGCGCCACTACAACAACAAAAACTAATCACACACAAACAACAAAAATAGAAGACAAAAACAAGACAATGAAAAAATACAAACCATCAAAAACATAAGCCTGGATCTGTTCCTGCGGGTTTTGTAACTCATAAAAAGCATCATCTGCATTTTCCTTCACCACACGGTATTGAATCGAACATAACAATTGCACAAACACATTGTCCTGCACCCACACAAAAAACCCCCACACCCTCTTAATAATAATAATAATAATTATTTCAAATATTGTCAATTATAAACTAAAACCTGGATACAAAACCATGTAAATTCCGCTCAAATGGTTAACTAAAATATCAACTCAATCATGAATATCCGAATTTGATTTTTGTCAAAAATAACTATTTACTAAACTTTACTTACCTCTCGCCGAACTCTGGATCATAGAATCCTTTTATTTTTTTTTTGAAAAACCGAATGGTTAAGAACAAAAATAATAATTGAAAAATCCTTTAAAACTCAGAATCATTGGACTCAAGTGACTAATAAACTATAGTTAAAATTGAATCTATCAAAAGTACCAATTTCAATCTCTAATCAGAACAATCTTTTGTCAAACTTTATTAAAACAAATTAGCATATCCGTGCATCACAACATAAATTCCACCGAAGTTCCAATTATTATGATCCTTTTCCTTTGAAATGTAAGGGTTAAGTATAAAAAAAGCACTAAGTTCAATTCTAATCAGAACAATCTTTTGTCAAACTTTACTTATATTCAACCAAATTTCATATTACTAGAATCATTTTCCTTCGAAATCAAAATGTTAAAAACATAAAAACAATCTATCATCAAACTTGACTTAAATTCAACCAAACTCCGAGTTACCAGAATCATTTTCCTTCGAAATCAAAATGTTAAAAACATAAAAACAATCTATCATCAAACTTGACTTAAATTCAACCAAACTCCGAGTTACCAGAATCATTTTCCTTCGAAATCAAAATGTTAAAAAGAATAAATCAATCTATCATCAAACTTGACTGAAACTCAACCGAATTCCGAATCATTTTCCTTCGAAATCAAAGCATTAAGAACATAAAACAATCAAACTTTACTTAAATCCAACCGAATTTCGAATTAACAGAACAGAACCATTTTCGTTCTTAATCAAAGCATCAACAACATAAAAAAATAATCAAAATAAAAATAAAAATCGTTAAATGAAAAAGAAGTTTATACCTTAGTTTTGGTTTCGATTTTAACATCGAGAGATGCGATCCGAGTGGAGAGAATACCGGCGAGACATTCACCGGCGAAGGGATTAAAGAATTGAAAACCAGGTTGAGCCAATCTGTGAAAACGACCCCACTGTTCAACAACACCAACGCTCGATTGTTCAACGCAACCGCAGAACAAACAGAACGTGTTTCCCATTATTATTAAATTTAATTACCTTTCTTTTTTTCTTCTTAGTTTTTGTTGTTGTTAATATATGGTATGAATATTCATTTTCAAAAGAAAAATGTTTATATTTTATACATCTTAATTTGGAAATATAAAATATATAATATAATATAAAGTAATATACATCATGATGTTACTATCTGACTTTTGTGGATATCACGTGGAAATATCGGTGCCTAGTGTTTGATTTGGTATAAAAATGTTTCATCGACATCAACTTTTCAACTTTATGGGTAAAGATACAAAAATTTAGTTAGATGTGTATTTGAATTAATCAAGGGTAGTTAATTTAGCAAGGATTAATTAATAGTTAATTATGTGTTTGAATTAATCGAGTGTAGTTAATTAAGCAAGGGTTAATTCATGTGGTGAATTAGTCGGGTTTTAAATTATTAGTAGTTTGTAAATTTTAACAAAATATTATTTATTTTCATTTTCTATTGTTTTGATCACTTTGGAGTGGTGATTAATTGATATTAATTTCTTCATTATTTTTGGATGCTTCTTCTTCAATTATTCAATGTGAGGTGACATTACACTTCAATATCAAAATTATTTATTAATAATCACTTTAATAACAATCACTTTTGTTATTAAAGTAACACAGTCTCATAACAATATTAAATTAACCTTTTGTTTATAGTAGTTTTTGTGCTAAAATTGTATGGTGAGCTTAGTCCATTGATTTATGTAATTATTTTGATTTTATTTCGATTTAAAAATCGTTGTACCTTATTTATGATAAAGATTAACTCAGAGTGACATGGTGATCTTAGTCCATTAATTTATGTAGTTATTTTGATTTTATCTGGGTTTAAAAATCGTTGTACCTCATTTATGATAAAGATTAACTCATAGTGACATTTTTTCTTGATCTAAGTATATGTTGTTACTAATAGAGCTAATGTTGCTTAATTTAAAAGATATATAAGAAGATGTCTTTAAAATTCGAGTGATTTGTTATCTCTTAAATGTATATTTTGTAATAAACACATTTATTATGTGTATATTAAATTCCATAGATAATGGTAGCCATTAATTCTCCATTTTCCTTGTTGTAGTGGGTTAGAAAATGATAAATCCAATAAAAATGAAACTAATATTCCTACCCTTATTGAAATTAATTCCAATGGAGGATCTAATCCAAACCTAAGTAGCCTAATTACATTCTTTAAACACATGGTATTAAGGTTATAAATTATTGTCGCCATCGAAAGTCACAAAGAATTCTTGAATAGTCATAAATTGTTTTTACAAAAGCCACTTAAATATTTGCACATATTAAACTTATTTTATTATTAATTGATCGACTGTAAATTTACAAAATGTTAATGACTTAGAAAACTATCCTATTGCATCTTAGAATTGAAAGAAAAAAAAAAAACTCTTTCACTAAGAATAGGACTAGGCTCAGAATAGGAGGTTTGACTTAGAAAATGAATTGGGCTGAAACAAGAGTTAAGCCCAAAACTTAAGACTAAAATTAAGCATAAAGTATTGAAAAAAGTAACATATAAAATAGACTAAAGAAAAGATTGGTACATCATAGACCACTCTTTTACACCTTTTGATTAGAACATTCACCAAATCTTATCATGGTCCTTTCACACCAAATTAAACTCATCAATTCTATTTCTCTCATTGCACTCACTCACCCTAATCTTATTATAGAACATCAAGAACGAAATAACTAGGTTTGTTTTATATGTGGGTATAGAAGTGAACATTATCTCTGGCCTAGATGAAAGGTATTTTTCATGGGTGTGCTTATGGACTAAGCATCTTGCATATCAAATCGCTTAAGTTCCAAACAAAACTTTGACTCATTGATGAAGATATCATTGTCCATTTGCTTAATTTGAAGCCATAGGAATAAGTTTAAATCTTCAATCAAGTTCATTTTGAATTCCCCCTACATTAACTTAGAGAACTTTTGACATAATGTGTCATTAGTCGATCCAAATATAATATCGTCGACGTAAATTTGAACTAACAAAATGTGTTTTTCTTTGTGCTTAATAAACAAGGTTGTATCAACCTTCCCTCTTGAGATTAATTTTCAAAAAGAAACATATCTAGATGTTCATACCAAGTTCTAGGAGATTGTTTGAGTCTTATAAGGCTTGTTTTAGTTTAAAAACATAATCAGGATGCTCAAAATTTTCAAACCCGAGTGGTTGAGACACATAAATCTCCTTATTTATATAGTCGTTTAAGAAAGTGCTTTTGACGTCTATTTGATATAGTCGAAAATCCATGAAACATGAAAAACTAAAAGAAGGCGTATAGCCTCGACTTGAGGAATCGACACATGAATTTCCTCATAGTTGATTCTTTTCTATTAGTTATACCCATTAGTTGCCAAATGAGCTTTGTTTCCTATTATTACACCATTTTTGTCTAATTTGTTTCTAAATACCCATTTAGTACCAATTACTTAATGGCCTTTAGGTAATCGAACTAAGTCACATACCTTGTTTTTTAAAATTAATTTAATTCTTCTTGCATGACCATGAGCCATTGCTCGTCAAGTATTGCCTTTTTTATGGTCTTAGTCTCAAATTGAGATATAAAGGAAAAGTAATGAAAAAAGTACTTTTTTGTGACTTTTGTGCTTACTCCTTTACTTATATCCTCAATATGTTGTCCCAAGGATGTTCCTTCAAGATCCTCTAGCTTGGAGGAAGTTCAGGCTTAGAACTAGACTCCTCCTCAATGATGCTATTTTTTCTTCCTTGGTTCAAGATTTTTTACTTTTAGTAGTCTCCTCGCTAATCATTTTCCAAGCCAATTCTTCTAAAATTCCATGTTTTCTCTCCATAACACCATTTTATTGTGGAATTATAGGAGCAAAAAAATTAATCTATTCTATTTTCAATGCAATAACTATCAAACTACGATATTCAAACTTGCATCCATGTTCGATTCTTATAGAAATTATTTTGACACCCTTTTTGTTTTGATTAACCTTAGGAAATTTTCAAAAGCACAACAATTTTAATCTTTTGCTAGATTAAAATGGAGTCTATGTGAATTTAGAGTAGTTATCTACAATTACAAAACTATAAGAGTTTCCTTCTAAACTTTTTTTTTTCTTTTTGAAGGACCAAACAAGTCGATAAGGAGAAGTTATATAGGTATCCAAGTTGAAATGACATTTTTAGATTTAAAAGAGACCATAGTTTGCTTTCACATTTTACAAGCATCACATATACTGTAATTTGAGAATTTTAGTTTTGGAAGGCCTACTACTGGATATTTAGAGGCTACCTTATTTAGCGAATCGAAATGAACATGAGCTAAATGTTGATGTCATAACTAAGAGTTTTCCTCTTAGTTACGAGGTATTTTGTCCTTGTTAATGAAACACCATCTAATCTAAACCTAACATATAGATATTCTCAACTCTTATACCTTTAAACACATTTTTCTTGTATCATGTTCAATTAGGCAATCAACGAAATTAAAGGTTATTTTATACTTCTTGTCGCATAATTGACTTATACTAAGTGAATTATGCTTAAGCCTTTTAACTAGTAAAACATTTTTTTATGGTGGTTGTGGAGGGATTTCCCACAACACCTTCACCTAGTATCTTACTCTTGTTATTGTCTCCATAGTTTCATGTCTTTATCTCTTCCTGTATAGTTCAATAAACTTAGACTTATCTTCCGTCATATGACTCGAACAACCACTATCAAGGAATCACTTTCTATATGCTGCTCTTAGGCATACTAACATCACCATTTATGTAAATGATATAGGTCCCCAACTTTCATTGGGTCTTTTGGGGTTAATGGCAAAATTGTTGCATTTGGGTACCCATATCATTCTACCTTTAGGAACCATAAATTTCCTAATCTCATTCTACCTTTAGGGACCATAAATTTCCTAATGTAACATTTTGATATATAAAGTTTTCTAAAATCATTTTGTTTAATAGAAAATCTCACACTTTTTTGGGATCATTTTTCTAGTTTGTTCTTTAGAGATTAGATCTCCTCATACAAACTATGACATTTCCCACAACTAGAAAATTCCATTCAAGTTAAGGAGGATCAAGATTTACATTTGGAGATTTTTCATACGTAGCTTAAAGGAGTTCAATTTAGTTTGTAACTTAAAATTTTTGGATCCCATGTTAAGGATAACCCTTCTTTGGATGACAACTTTTTGAAAGCTTTTTTGCTTCCTCACGCATTTCCTTAAAAGCATTTTGAAGTTCTTCATATGAAGGTAAATTTTCAGATTCGAAGTTACTTACCTCATCTTCCTCATGACTATGAGTCATGAGACATAGGTTTGTGATTTCATTCTCATAAAAGTTGTTTGTTGATGAGTCTAATTTCTCATCATCCTCCCAAGCAATGTATGTTCTTCGACCCTTGCCACTATATTTTTGCTTCCTTTAGGATCTGCTTTTTTTCATCACATGGTTAGGACAATCATTCTTTTAATATTTTTGTACTTATGTTGAGCTTCTTTGTGTTTTAGATACTTATTGTTTCTTCTCTCAAAAAGGCCCATTTCCTCATCGCTTGTGGCACCGTTTTCATTATCGTTACTTTTCTATTTCTCATACGATTGGGCCTTAAACAAAGAGGCCTTAAGGGTGATGCTCTTTTTGTCTTTATCATTTTCCTTCTTTTTATGCTTATCCTTCTTTTTCAATTTTTCTTTGTGCTTAGCCAAACTCGTTAGCTCTTGCTCATGCTCTTGTAATTTTCCAAAAAGTGAGTTAATTAATAATGTGTTGAGATTTTGTAATTCTTTAATGGTGATCACCTTCGTCTACCAATCCTTGGTAAGACATCTTAACACCTTATTAGTCACGTCTTCATTTGTAATTGTTTTACTGAGACCATCTAGCTTGTTCACAATATGTGTGAACCTTTTCTGCATGTTGGCAATGGTTTTCCTTTGCCTCATACGCAAAAGTTCATACTCTTGCATCTAGGTATTCACTCTTGATTGTTTCACCCAGCTTGTCTCCTAATGAGTGAGTAGCAAGGTGTGCTACATCGCCTTTGTAGACTTACAATGGGAGACACGAAAATGTTCATCAACTCTTGAAGAGGAGGAGATTAGAATGTTACATTGTTCTAATCATACTACACTTGCTTATTTTGATGTTATCTCCATTGATATTCAGGTTTGTCTATAGTTATACCATCAACATCAATAGTAGGCTTTAAAGACAACCATATAATCATAAGCCATGATATGAACCTCCATGCAATTCTTCCAATAGGCATAAAATTGGCCTTTAAAAATATGTACTCTATTATAAACCCCTTTAGGTTTCGGATATGGCATACCTCAAAACTTTTGAAGTTGTTAAGCCTTATCAAACCACAAACTTTAAAATTTTTAAAATGACAAATAATCAATGGTATAATTGATCTAGAGAATTAATATACAATTGTTTATTTGTCTAGTCAATAACCAAACTAATTGATTAATCCTCAAATAATTTACAACACTCAAGAAAGATGAGAAATTGAACAAAATGTATATTACTACTAAATAATTCATTTACAAAATATATATTACTACTAAAGGAAAAACATGGTATTGTAATATATATATATATATATATATGAAATACTAATAAAAGGAAATAAAATAAAACTCTGAAAGAACAAAAATAAAATATAACCTGTATTCAACAAAGTTAACTTTCTAAAGCAGTAAAAAAAAAGCTTTGTAAATATTACTTGGCTTAAATATATGGTTACTCTATGTAACTTTCTTGTTTTAAATTTAACTTTGTAAATTCAATATCGTCTTTTGTTATTAGTGATTGTTAAAAATAGTTGACATGACATACAGAGAATGAACAAAAATAAAATAAAAAACGTGAACTTTCAAATAAGAAAATAAAAAATAGTGCAAACTTACCGTAACTAAAAATATATGTTTTCATTTGATTTTCATGTAAGTTCGCATTGTTTTTATTTGTATCTTTTATCTATTTGTTATGCTGTCACTAATAATAGAGGCGACGGTTTTAAAATAAAATTGAATTTATTAAATTAAATTTAAAATAAACAAAATTACAGAAAAAAAATACTAACTTTTATATAAACCAAACATATATATTTAAATAACAATAGACTGAAATCACATTAAAAACCTTTTCTTTCCTTAATTATGATCCAATGGGCCATAAAAGAATAAGATTATCATTTTGTGATTTAAAAATTCTCCCTTCCACCATGTTATCCCATATTAGTGTCCAAACTAAGTTCTCATATATGTACATGCATGTATGTCAAAAATGACATTTTTGATACACAAATGTATCATATATACGCCATAAAAGTATATTTACTTATGTTAATAATAATAATAATAGTATTATTAATTTGATATAAAAAAATAAGAGAAATCTATTATAGTATTTTTTTTATTAAGCTAAAAAATTTTAAAAAGAAAAAAATTGGAGAGATAAACATTACTAAAGAAAATAAAAATAAAAATTCATCAAATTATAAAGATTTTTTGGCAATTAAATAGAAATTATATAATAATAGATTTCTTTTATATATATTTTTTTTATATATCTTTAGCTGTATATCGATTTTCAAATAAAAAGAATTTTGATGATTTTGAATATTGTTCTTCTCACAACGTTATTTCAAATGCCAACAATATATATAGATATTGATTATTTTTGTATATATCTTTGACTATATATCCTCTTGTAGATGATATATATTAGCTGAATTAAATAAGATGAAACCAAAAATTTCGTGAATTACACTTTTCGTGGACAAATTTACTTTTAATAATTCAAAATTTTTTTCTTCAAATTTAAACTTAAATTAACACTAATTATATTGATATAATCTTTTCAAAATTCAAATTTAATATATATATATATATAAAATAAATATTAACAATAACACTTAGATAAATTAATAGTTCAAATATATATTATTAAATTGAAACAAACAAATTAAAAACATATTACACGACAACAAACATGAAATTTAATTATATTCGTAGACAACACGATATAGTGGTACTCTCTCTTTGTGGACCCAACACTAATTTTTAATACTTGTGTAAAAAAACATATTTTTATTTATTTTATGCAATTCACAGCTTATATCCCTCTAAGAACCGCACGTTCACATCTTATTTTATTTTTCCCTATCCCCTTAATAGATTTTGTGATCGATCAATTAGAGCTAAAAAGGAAATTAGAGAAATTTAAATATTTTTTTAATTATTCGGTTTTTTGAAAAATTAGACTCTAATAATTTTGAAGTTCAGTCAAAAAATAAATAAAATTTAGACTAAATTATATTTGTGGTCCCTTAACTTAATTTCAGGTAACGTTTTAGTCTTTTATTTTTTTTTTCCGAGTTGGTCCTTTATTTTAATTTTAAGTGACAATTTGATATTTTATGTTTTAAAATAAAATTTCAAAAAAATCATCAAATTTTTCAACCAAAACCCATAAAAATCATTATCATCTTCAATAAAATACAAATTTAATCAAATTCATATCTTAAATCTTGAAATAAACTCATATTTTCATTCTTTATTTGATTTTGTTGGAGATGAAAATATGAGTGTATTTGAATATTTGAGTTATGAATTTAATAAAATTTGCATTATATTGAAGATGATTATTAATTTAATGGATTTTGGTTGAAAATTTTGATGATTTTTTTGAATTTTTATCAAAAGAAGGTATATTTCTAACTGAAATTCATTAATTCCTTAATTAGAGAAATTAATTTTTTAATATATATATATATATATATATATATATATATATATATATAAAAGATCTCAACACTTCCCACGAGGTCCACCGATTAGTTGGTTGCATCTTCACCAGCAAAATCAGACAACTGTGTAGAATCTTATAATACAAAATAATTAAAAAAATTAATCATAGACCACAAGACAAAAAATTAAATCATGGGGGTTCCTCTTGTTATCAATGTTTTTGGTAGAGGTAGCAATTTGATGTGATTTAGATCTATGGTTTGGTTTTCCTATAGCCGAAAGAATCACATGGTACTTTTTAATGTAACATGGCAAGCCAATTTTTCATCTTCTAATTAACAATTATCCAAATTTCTATTGAATAGTGTCTGGTGTTGGCATGTCTTTAGGGTCTACCAATGCTATATAGTTTAATTATTTGCATGTGTGTGTTTCTAAATTTCTATATTAAATATAAGGATATAATTAATGGAATTTTGGCTATAAAGTTGGTTTTTGGAGCTTTGGATGAAAATTAAGAATGGTTTTTTATTCTTATTTTACTTTTTGATTTTTTATATAAATATACAGCAATTATATATGAGGTCAAAGCCAAATTATGAGTAAGTGTTTAACTAGGATCCTTGTCTTTTCGTTTGTTGTTCAAAATAGGGATGAAAAAGAAAACGTGAATTGTGTATATCTGTATATAAAATCTATAAAGGATAAAGACATATATATAGACTAATGGATATCGTGGATAAAAATAAAAGATATTTTAACTACTTGTTAGTTAATAGATATAAATGCAGATGTAATGATATTTGTAGACGTGGATATCCGTATATGATAATAAATTATTAAAATTAATATATTGTAATTATTTTGTATTAATGTATTAATAATTTTTATGATGAAATTTTGTTATATATTTTATTTATTTGTTAATGTATTAATGTTTTTATGTGTTAATATCTTTTTGTGTTGACAAAATAGGGAAAAAAAATTATATATAATTGCAAAAAAAAATTATATATAAATATATTTTTAGTCTTTTTAACTTTTACTAAATATTTGTTTCGTGCATTTATATTTTTTTAATTCATTTTTGTCATTTATCTTGTTAGTCATTTTTATTATAATTATTTTAAATAGTTGTATGATAACTGTCATGAACTATTGAGGATAATCTTGGATCAATTATAAAATTAATTGTGCAAATTTAACAAGGACGAGATGAAAATATATATAATTTTAATAAATGCCATTCATTTCAAAATGTTTGTATCTATTTCGATGCATACAATGAGATTTTTTTCAAGTGCAAACCTATTATTTGATTTAATTGATATTTTTTTAAATAATATTATACTAGATACATATTAACAATTGTTAGAAGAGATTTCATTGATCATATAAGTTGGAATAACTTTTGTTGTGATTGTGAAAAAAAGTTCAAATACATCACTTATAAATGAAAAAATTAATAAAGGATCAAAATGAATATTAATTAGATAAAAGATAAAAAAAAAATACCTAAAATTATAGCTAAGCCTTTTATTTATTTGTTAATGTACTACTCCATATATCTCAAAATAATTGAGTTATTTGATCATTTCACATATTAAGAAAATAGTATAAATGCAAGAGAGAGAATATTTTTTTTTTCTTATCTTGCTAGTTTCTAACTCAACTCATAATCATTATAGAAATTTCAACTAGAGAGACATGATATGAATATGATAGAGTTTTGGATTAACTTTTCTTATTATATTGGTTCATCAAACACTGAATTCAGACAAGATATGATAACTAATCCATATGATGTCTCTTATTTTGTCAATTGAACCGTCTCACTTAATGGTTATGATAGAATATAATAGAGATAAGATATGGACATGATAAAGAATTATCATGTCATGTATTTGATGTACACATGATAATAAATTTGATAAGATGATTTTATCATATTGAATAGTTGATACACACTAGATAACCAAATGATTTGGTATATATTGTGATAAAATGAAAAAATTGTCCTTGTAATTCATTTAATTTTTTTCGTTCAAAATAACATTTATAATTTTTTTAGAAATAAACAAAAAATGCTATAAAAAATGTAAATAAATTAGGAAGTAATTTTATATACTTCAAAAATTGCTCATGCTACTAAAAACAAACTTATGACATTAAAATTTGCAATACATTGTGTCAAATTAAAATTATCGACCACATATGTAGCAATAAAGTATCATAAACAACAATATATTGTCTTACATGTTTCATCAAATCATAAAAAAAAAACCAATAAAAGTAAAATGTAATAAAGCTAGATAAGCAAAATCAAGTACAAAAATAGAACTAGTATATCAACGACTTAGCAAATGCAAGACAATCAACAATGTCACAACTCCAAAATATGTTCAAGTGATGTGGCATAGATAATATTTTGTCAGTTGCTGATAGCGTAGCAAAATACTCTTATTCTATTAGCTGCACTTTCTTCAACTCGTTCATAATATTTCTTGAATCATCAAACACATATTTATCAACTCCTAGATGACAACTTCACCCAATTGTTCCAAACTTTTTACAAGTCAATTCCCAAAAGTTTTTCCCAACTGAAAAATACCATGAGCAATAACATGTACTCCTATGTTTCTTCTGTATTATTGAATTTCCATCTTCATTATTTCTTCTAGATTGTGATTGACAAATAGATGGTGATTTAGTAATTTCTACTTCAAACTTCTCATCATTAATTTGTTATTCTCTTCTTTATCTATCTCCTCGACATTATCCTCATTTACCAATAGCACAATCTTTCACAAAAGCACGAACAAACTTATCTAAGAGTGGAATTGAAGTGTACATATAATCTTTTGCGTTTGGATGACTCTACACAAAAATAAAAAAATATAATTTTTTAAATAATCATAATGAACTCACTAAAATATACATAGTTGAAATAAGTTAATGAACCCTAACCTTCACATATTCCTTCCACACTTCATCACTATCCACTTTAATCATTTTCTTTCTCTTCATCCCAACCAAATTCACTTTGATTTAACATATCGTAAATTATTTCATAAACCAACTTTAACCTCTTAATTGTAGATTCGATGTGTGGTTTTACCTTAATTCCACATCCAAAAAACTTTTACTCCAATTTTTCCTTGGCCATTGTTAAGGTGTTTGCTTTGAACTATCTATTATGAGCTCTTAGATAATTGTTCACAGCTTCAATCAATATATTGAGAAAGACTTCATCCTCTTTTTTAGACCTTAAATCATAATTTTTTTCTAGAAAAGTACCTTAAACCATTTTCATCTTTCATCCAAACAATCTTTTAGGTGCTCTAAGAAGAATTTCCTCTAATTGCAATACCTCATTCAACACTAAATTAAAATACCTAATAATTGTTTGTCTGATCATTTAAATATGAACTAAATAACAAGATTTTTGGAATGATGACTCAATATGTGTAAGAACATAACCACTACTTAATTCTACAGCTAGTTCATCTTCTTTCAACCTACCCTCAGTATGCAGGAGAACACACAACTATCAAAATGATCTAATATCCATGTGAAGTTGATTAACACATGTGACATCATTTTCATCGATCAAATTCTCTAAAAATCCCCTCCTTAATCCCTCTTTATCCACTAGTCAATTTCTAATACTATGATTTCATAAAACCACATTGAGTTATGACTCAATATCATAAAAATTGTTAAATAAAGTTCAACCATCCCTAAAAACATTTGCTCTAACATTAAATACAACATCACATCATTTTATTCTTGTGAATTCATATTTACCTATATATAAAACTATCAACATTATTATTATTATTATTATTATTATTATCCATCAACACAAAATAAAATATCAATTTAATCATAACAAAACATAGATGGCAAAGGAAAATAAACATTATTATTATCCATCAAATTTTTTTTTTGAATCGTCTATCAAAGTTTATTATTAGTAATTATGTAAAAAAACCATTAACATAAAACTCAAACGTCAAAGATGGCACAAAATACAAGAGAGAAGAAAAATCAAGGTTTTTCAACCTTTCAATATGAATACAACACCATCCCAATACAACACAAGAGGAAAAATTAATAATTCACGAAGAAAATCATATTTGTAGAAGGAAATCAAATTTTTGCAAAAGAAATCACAAAATCAGTTCATCAACAATAGAAAACACTCATCAAATCACAGGAAATAAAAGAATCATTTCATCAATACAATAAAAAAATCAAAGAAAATTAGGGCAAATATGAAAAAAGAAAAAATAATACTTTGATGGATTGCGACAATGATGTCGTGGTTGTGTTGTTCGACGACAAAGAAGGAGTGTGATAACAAAGAGAGAGAGATAGTGCAAGCTAGTAGAGAGGGAGAGAGAGGAGAGCCGTTGTGGAGAGAGATTTTGTAGTTTAGGGTGGAGAGGGAGGGAGAATGATGAAAGAAACGTTAGAAGGAGATGACAAAAATGAGAAAAATATTTCTCAATTTTTATAAAATCGAGGAATAATTATTTTAACCTAACTTAAATTCAGGATTACAAATACAAGGTCCAAGTAGGATATAATTAAAAAATTGACTAGGATACTATATTAAATTGATGCATGAAACAAAATATTAGAGTAGAATAAAATAAATGTATCATGTCTTTTCATCTTGATCATCAAACGATTAATGTATTTATTTGTATACTAAGAATATATTTGAGAGTTGAGTTTTAGAAAAGTTAATTTGAAATGGAAGATTTTTTAAGGATAAATCTATATTTTATTATATATTTGAGTTTAAAAAGAATTGAAATATTAACATAATAAATTATCAAATAACATCTCAAATCTACTTAATTTTTTTTAAGAAATATTTTATAACCTCTTAGTTAGATAAAAAAAAAAATTCTCACCTTTCTTTATCTTTAAAACCAACTCCCAAACATATCTAAGGATTGAATTTACATTTTGTTTTTAAAAAGAAAGTTTGTCGAATTTACGGTGATAGTTTATTTGGGTACTAAACTGTTTAATGATTATTTTATCATAGTGGTGCTGATGATTATTTTTTAAGTGTATGCGTGTATGTGTGTGTAATGTCTCTAACATGGCCACTAGTTAATTTATCTTTCAAGAAAACTAATACTAATAATAGGAACAAATTAAATTATGTTGTTGTCCTTTCCACAGGTACGACATTACAGCTAGAATATCTTGGGACTAGTTTAATTGGGATGCAACATCCTGCTTTTGTCTACTCAAATTTTTAATATATATTTATATTATGCTTCATGATAATTATTTTGTAATAGCATAGGAAGCTCCCATTTGATGATTACTTGGGTCAATAGTCTAGAGACTTTTCTTCAAGAATTAAATGCTAGTATCATTAGTATATATTATCTCATGAGAATCCAATTGAAAAGGTCACTTCCTATATAGAAAAAGTGGTCATTTGTTTAGAATAATTTTTGTATGTACACACATTTAAATACATGATTAAAACACAAATAAAATAATAATAATAATAATAATATATTATTAAAACAATTAAATAATAAGTATTTTTTTTTAATGATTTATCCGAATGTATATGCCCATATAAGAATTCACATCGAAAATGAA
>JBBPBS010000749.1:3345198-3414574 GCA_037974835.1 Cicer judaicum
ATTATAAATAATTTTATTAATATATTCATTGATTTGTTTATTGCAATAAAATGGTGGGTGTAGCTAGTTTAAATCATGGTATTCAAAATTCGTGTTTTACAAATTCTATATTTAATTTTGAAAATTTTTTTAATGAATTTTTTGGAAATACAAAAAAAAATCAGATTTATTTTTATAAAAAAACGACATTAATTAAAGAAACTAATTTATATACATTTACTATAAAAAGAAGTTATTATTTAAAGAAATAATTACAGAAAAAGTTATCTAATAAATTTGAAGAAAGTTATGAAGTAGTTTGAGAGAGTTGAAGTGACAAAATAGTTATAACTTTAATTCTTCTCTTTAATAAAAACTAATGATATGATGAATATTATTAAGATTCTATCATCAAAATTGTGTTTAGCAAAAAGTGGAATTTTTTCTTATTGAGAAGGTACTAGTAGTATAACTTTGGAACACTAAAAATATTTGAATTTTATTATTATTTAAAATTACTTTTTCATGAAACTTTTTTGAATATTTTTAATATTCTAGAAAGATTTATATTAAGTAATACACTATTTAAAGAATAAGTAATATGCTAATTACAAATATGAACACACCAATACTTTTTGAAATGTATATGGATATTCCCTTTACAAATTACGTGTGCATATAGAATGTGTATAAGATAAAATTTCATCGGTGGTTATTACACATATCATCTTCACTCCATTGCACTCACTATTATAGAATGTTATTCAGATAATAACATCAAATATTAAGACTAAAATTGGAAGAAATTTTTTATATGAATTAAAAATAAACATAAATATAAATTTTATAAAGATTAAAAATATGTTTATTTTTCATTTTTTATTTTTTTTTTATACAATATAACATAAAATGTTGTTTACATGCAAAACTCTTATTTTTCAATTTCAAAAGATATATTTTTTTTTAAAAAGAACTTATTTTATTAAACATTTTAGGAAAATAAAACATAGTTGATAAGAGTATTTACCTTAGTAAAAAACGTTGTTGATAAGAATTGTCACATTATGGTAACCAAACTTAATCAGAAATAAAGTCTAAGTAAGAATGCATTAAATTACCTTCTTCAAAGATAAGACAATCCAAACATGAAACTACTAACAAGTTTCCTAAAATAGATGTGAATTTAATTAATTAACTAATTCCAAAACCATCTTGTCTTTTTATACATATTTTAGCAATTATGGTAGAAATAGGTTAGACTAGGCTATACTTTGAAAGACCTGAGTCTAACCTATAATTTAATTTTTAAGTCTAAGTCTGACCATAAGCTAATCATAGATTTTTTTTTTTTTTTTCAATTTGACCTGGATCCTATTTAAAATCCTTATTTACATACCACATGATGTTCTTCACATACCAACATCAATATACATATCTATATATATTAAACAAAAAATAAATTTTCTAATAAAATAATTTTTAAAAAATTTGAAAGTAACATCCTTTAAACCCTAAAAAATAATTTTTGGTTTCAAATAATAGATTTTTTTTTCTAAAACAAATGCATAATTGATAGAACTTAAAATAAGAAATATTGTTATTAATATAATAATAAAAAATAATATTCATAAACAATAAAATATATATAGGCTGGCTTGTCAAAAGGCCTAATAGATTTTTTATAAACCTGAGTCTGACCTATTTAAATAAAAAAGCTTTAAAAACAATTTTAGCCTAACCTTTTTATTAAATAGATCAGACCATACCAAATCATAAGTAGGCTAGACTATAGACCATAGTCCCCTACCTGACCTATTCTCATCCATACTAACAAATACATCATAAATCGTAATTGTGTGTAAGATTAACTTCATTTTCTATTAAAAACTAGATTTTTTTTTCAATCATCTATAATCCTAGCATCAAAATATTTATTTATTATACACTATAGATTGATGCAAGAAACTCACATTGAAGTTCCTTTTGGTCAACATAATAACCGATAGATTAGACAAAAGTAAAAGTGACAGTTTTTATTTTTTTATATAAATTAAAAAAAATGAATTTCACTAAAAATGAATGAATTATTAATATAATAAATTTACAAAATTATTCCTATTAACCATTGTTATTAAAAATTAGAGTCATACTATATAATGCAAATCATTCGCTCGCGAAATTTGAAAAAAAGAAAATAAAACTAACCATATAAAAATATATTGGTAAAGTAAAAGAAAAATAACAGATAAAATATAATAACAAGTTAAACATATCGTAGGACTGATTGTCATAATATTAAGCAATTTTCTAAAAAATATCATAAATGTATAATAAATCACAATGCATTAAAAATTGTTTACACAATAATAATTTGTAATAAATTAAATAATGTTATATTGATAACACTTATTTTTGAATGTAATAACTAGTCTTTTTTATTTTCACAAAAAAGAAACAAATTACTAGCCTTTTTGTTAAAATTTGTATTTTCTTTCAAGTTAAGTCTTTTATGTCGAAAAAAATTTCTAATTAATTTCTTTTTTTTTGATAAAAAAAGATGTTGAAAATTTGACTAAGGGACTTTTTTTTTTGGAGTGTAGGCAATTAAATAATTAAAACTTTTACACAAACCTACCCAAGTTATACCTAAAATAAACTATTTTTTTGGTATACCTTAAATACCACTATCATAAAGTTTTTTTTTTCTTTCTATTTCCATGCCAATTGGAAAAACACATGCCCCACCCAAGTCCAGCACATGTTTTCACCTATATATACATGTGTTTGCATAACCTCCAAAACCAAATTCAATACACAAACTTTGCATCAAACCTTAAAAAAAAAAAATTCTGTATTCCAATTCATCAAAGAAAAATTTCAAAGTAAGAAAATTTCACATAAATCAAAACCATGGCTTATTGGTCAGCAGAAAATGCCACAAAGGCCTATCTTAGCACTTTGAAAATGGTTAGTATTACTCTTCACTATTTTCTTCTTAATTTTTTTAGTTTAATTCTTATTCTTTGTCAATGTAAAGAAAATTAATTTATACAAACATCCAATTATATTTCACTAAATAAAAAATTATAGAGATATTTTATGAACAAATATAACAAAGTTTAAAGTTTAATATTGATTTTCTAAGATTCAACTTTGTCGATTCGATTCGTAAAAAAATAAAGTGGCATACTGATGAAATATGATTGAATGCATCTGCAAGTATGCCATTTTTTTTCTTGAATACAGATTATATTTTTCTTGAGTAAACTTTTTTGTTATATTTTTTTTCTCTTTCCATATCAACAATTTTATTTTATATTTTTATCTAATCTTTGACTTTTTTTAATAGGGCCAAAAAGTAAAAGAACCAGCTGTAGCTGAATTTGTTTCAGCACTAGCAGCTGGAAACAATGCACAACTAATGGTTGTGGCATGTGGTGGTTCAGCTGACACAACAACACTTGCATTAGTAGCTGCTGCTCACCAAACTGGTGGAAATGTAATTTGCATTGTCCCTAATCATCAAGATTTAATTTCCTCAAAAAATTTCCTAGGAATTTTTGCAAATCAAGTTCAATTCATGGTTGGAAAAGAAGGTCAAGAATTAATTATGGTGTTAAACCAAGCTGATTTTGTGCTAATTGATTGTAAAATCATGAATCATGAAGAGATTGTTAAATTGGTACAAATTGGTGGGAATATGCAAAAGGGTATAGTTGTTGTTGGTTATAATGCATTTAGTTGTAAAGGGTCATCTTGGAGGTCATGTGGATCAAAAACTCAATTGCTTCCTATTGGAGAAGGGTTATTGGTGACAAAATTTAGAGAAAATTGTGTTAGTCCTAAATATGGATGTGGAGTGAATAAGAGTAGAGGTCGTTGGGTTGTTAAGGTTGATAAATACACTGGTGAAGAACATGTTTATAGAATTAGAGTTCCAAGAGGGAAAGTTATTTAAACTTGATTATATGATTGATGATTTGGGTGCAAAGGGCAAAATAGTCTTTAGCCTCATCATCTATATCCAAAGGAATCACACATATGCATAGTCAAGTGATTTGGAGCATTGTCGGATTAAAATCAAATGACCTATAATACAACTATGAGAAATCAGGTCCAAAACGCAATGTTAGGATATAATGATTCAATCTTGATTTGACAGATCAGATCAACAATAGATAAATCTAATGTCAGAATATAAATATTTCAATATTGATTTGATAGTTCAGATCGACATCAGACTGATCGCAAAAAATTCAAATATAAGAATCAGTTCTCTCTTTTATTTTTTTATAAAAGAGAATATTAAATTTTGATTCTACTAAGAATCAACTAGGAGTTAGTTCTATTTCAATTGTACAAAGAAAACTATAGACATATATTACAAAAATTGGTTTGAAACTTTTTGTTGATGTTTTGCATATGTTATAAGTTAAAAGAGATCAAAATGCAATTATTATAAACTCTTGCTCAAATTATATTGTTCTTGTCCTCTTTGTAACACATGAAAGGGCCACAAAACCACAACAAAATATATCTAACATGTAACAAACAATTCACTTATATTA
The DNA here is from genome assembly GCA_037974835.1 of Cicer judaicum. Taxonomy (NCBI): domain Eukaryota; kingdom Viridiplantae; phylum Streptophyta; class Magnoliopsida; order Fabales; family Fabaceae; genus Cicer; species Cicer judaicum. The sequence goes on from JBBPBS010000749.1 coordinate 3,349,746, forward strand.
TCTAGATTATTTTTTCTCAACTTCATATCCTTGTTTTTTATATGATTCAAAACTCAAGAGCATTTAAATGAGATGTTAATAGTTTCTTTTGAATTAATCAAATGTCTTAAGTTTAAATTAATCTTAAAAGTGCAATAAAGTTAAATCTTTTGAAAATGAACTTTGTCATTTACTATAATCTTATTCAACCTCAAGAGGTAATATTTAATTAAACAAAAAACAAAATAGTACATAGTATCCATGTGAGAGAAAATGCTATATAAGACAGCACCTAGGAGCAAGGTACAGGAAACAGGCTGTACACACAAGTCTCATATGCTATTTTTTGTTTTTTTTGGTCTGTCTATCATATGCTATTTTCTATCAAGGCCAGAGTGTAATAATTACTACTATATATTGTGCAAAATATTTAATAATTAGTATTACACAAGATCTTGTTTGATGCTTTTTACTTGTTTAGTGAATCAATTCCTAATTTTTAATTTTTTATAATAACATGTGACCATGTAAGATTTTGTCCTTTGAAATTACAACAATTGCTCACTATAGTATTTTGCTTTATAATTTATATTTTGTTACCAATTGCATGCTGGTTCGCAGCATTCCAAGTCACAAGTAATTAATATGGTTACATTTTATAAGATTTGGATAATTTCGTTTTGTTCTTTTTTTTTCTCTACATGTTTAGAGAGCAATAGAAATAAGTTATTTTTTGTGTAAGGTAATATTTTATAAAAAGTATTTTTATATTGGTTATATTTTATATTTACTATTAATATATGAGTGAGAAAAAAGAAAGTGATTAAAATATCTTTTTACTTATTTATATTGAGGAGTTTGAGGGATCACATGAAATAACGATAAATATAAATTAAAATCATTTAATCAATTTTGGTCAAAAAAAATATTTTAAGCTATTTAATTTTTTAATTAATATTTAGAGTAAAAGTCTATTTTTTGTCCCTGAGAAATTTGAGAAATTAAATTTAGTCTTTGAAAAATAAATGTATTTTTTAAATTGACTTTAAAAAAATTACTTTATGAAAATAAAGAGTAATTGTAAAATAAAACATATATTAATTGTGGAGATATTTTAGAATCACGTCATTAAATAAAATGAAAATAGTCAAATTTAGTTATATTTGAATTTTTTTAAATATAAATAATTTCTTTTATGTTCAAACTAAAAAAAATTACAACAATAAAATGACCTGATTTTCTGTAAAAAAAAAAGAAATAGAAAAAAGATTATACATTAACATTGTAAATCAATTTATTATTTTTAGTTAACATAAACTATTAATTATATGGTTATATCATATGATTATAACCTTCGTTAATGAATAATTATACAACCAATGACTTGTGTTAAGGGACGTCATGTTTGAATCCACACCTCACCATGCCCCTACTATATTTTGCACTTACAGTACAAAACACTTGAAATTTTAAAAGTATTTTGATCACATGTTATTGTTTTTTCATCTTTTTCTACTGCAATCAATATGAAGAAAATTTATTTATTTTCATTTTAGAAAACAACATTAATTTGTTCAAATCAATACAATGCATCGATAGAGAACAACGTAAATTTAAAGTTGCTAAAATTGAAAAGATGAATCTTCAAACAATTTCACATCATTTAGGTTAATAGTATAAAATTGTAAAATATCTATAAATGTTATAAAATTAAAGTGTTCTTAATACTCATGTCTTTAGATTTGTAATGTTAGCAACACCAAAATCATTAATTGAATTTGTAATAGATCGAGACTCATTTAATAATATAAACCGAACAAACACCACAACAAGACATCAAAACTGAACAATGTCGACACAAGGCGGCATACAAAACATTACACTCAGACGGCAAAATCATCGACGAAACATGAAAAAAAAAAGTATTTCTATTTGGAAACCAATTATTTAGATAAAAGAAGAGAAAATGAGTTAGATGAGTGATTTTTGGTCAAAAATAACCATAAATCACTCACCTACATAGGATGAAGATGAAGAGAGGTGTACGCAACTAGGTTTAAGGAATATGAAGAAACTTTACTGGTAAACTTTAAATGGTCATGTTTCTTTTGTGTAACTGAATGATTAAATATGATTAAAATATTTTGTTTTTTCAAATATTTATGGTTTTTAATTAAAGTATGGTTTTAAATTGAATTTTTATTATATTTTTCACTTTTTTACACTTTTTTTTTATCTTAGAAGAAAAGATGATAAATTTCACTAAAATAAACTAACACAAGTTTCATATTCAAACCCAGATAAGTCGTTTAATCTAATAATATTAATATTTGTTAATTGAACTAGAACTTACAAAGATTTTTTATCAACTCTTATTCATCGAATTGATTTTTTTCTCCAGCTAATTTGGTAGTGTGTAATGCACTTACAAATTATTTTGATACATATTTTCATTATTTATTCTCTCTTTTATATGTAGTTGTAGACAAGTTGCAAGAAGTGAGATGACAAGTTTTGTGCTTATGTCACATGATAGCATTAATTCAATATGCCCCATCATATATCATTCGATTTGATCTAATATTTCGTTGATTTTTATTGTAAAATAAAATGTAACTATGCATCTAATTTAAATCCTTAGTTTCACTTAAGAGTTTTTTTTATAAAATTAATCATATTAACCATTTCGATTTAACTTCTTTCTTTGTTTTTTATTTCATCTAACTTTATTTTATAAACCAAACAACATAAAACTCTAATTGTAAAAAAAAAAAAAGCTAATAGGTTGCAAATATGATGTGTTTTAATAAGAAAATGTGTGATATATTTTAATCTCCAAAGTTTTTTTAAGCAACTCCCAAAATTAGTTATAAATAAAAGTATTGATATTTTAATAATAAATTAGTTGTGACACTTGTTTAAAATAGTCATTTACATGCGTTTCTATTGTACATTATTAAGATTAAGATAATATATAAAGATAAAGGTAAAATTAAGACAAATTAAATATTGAGATTAAGATAAAATTAAAACAAAAAATAAGACTAAGAAAATACTAAATTTAAACTTAACATTAAGATATAGAGATAGAGATTAAAATTAATATTAAGATAAAATGACTATTAAGATTTAGATAATAGTTAAATCTCAAAAGTAGTAATTTATCGTCTGTATGCTAGTTATTTTGAAATTCATATCAGAGAGAACTTGTCTCGTGTATGATTGTTCTTCCTAATTATAGTTCAACTTGTCCCTTGTATGATAGTGTTTTATAAACTTTATTAAATAATAATGTGTACGATTCTTCAACTAGATAAGTGACAATTTATTACGTGTATGATAGTTATTTTGAAGATTTTGGCTGTAATAACTTGTGTACATTAGTTCAATCTCGTTAGCAACAATTTGTCTCGTGTGTGATAATTATTTTGAAATTTCTATCCATGAAAACTTTTTATGTATATGATAGTTCAATATCATAAGTGACAATATTAATAAATTATGAAAAGAGAATGCATTCACTCGATGGAAAGTAATTTTAATTAGAACAAAAATTTTTATTATCTCACCAAATGATTATTCAATCATAAAACAACTGTACAATTAATGACTCTTGTTATCCATTAGTGTAAAATTGTTTACACTGCCAATGTATACATGTTAAACACTAATAAATTAGATACTCTCAATGAAGTACATGTTCCTTATATTTTAAAGTTAAGTTAAGATAATAAATTTTATTTTATTAAGTGATAAATACATTTTTTTTTATAAAATAGATAAATATCCATTAGGTAATATATATCTAATTTTTATTGCGATCAACAATTTTGAAAAGTATTTCTAAATGAACCTTATATTAATTTAATTTTTAAGTAATGAAGTACATGTTCCTTATATTTTAAAGTTAAGTTAAGATAATAAAATTTATTTTATTAAGTGATAAATACATTTTTTTTTTGATAAAATAGATAAATATCCATTAAGTAATATATATCTAATTTTTATTGCGATCAACAATTTTAAAAAGTATTTCTAAATGAACCTTATATTAATTTAATTTTTAAGTTGAGAGAGTAATTTTAAAGAGAAAAAATTATATCGTTAATTTTTAATTATAAATTAAGATATTAACTTTTATGTTGTTTGTTGAAAAATGGAATATTTTAGAATTCAAAACAAAATTTTACTGTAGTTAATCTTTTGAAATATTACTTTTAAGCGAAATTTCAATGAATTTAATTTATTTATTTTATCAATTCTATTAATTTAACGATATTATATGTTGTGCATTAGCAGTGTAAAAAACTTAACAGTATTATCCAATGATAACCATTCTATATCTCACGTCATACTATAGTATTAATTCAATATACCACGTCATCCATTCGATTTGATCTAATATTTTGTTGATTTTATAAAATTTATCAAATTAATCATTTTGATATAACTTCTTTCTTTCTCTTTTATTTCATCTAGCTTTATTTTATAAACCAAACAATATAAACTTCTAATTGTAAAACAAAAAAAGCTAATAAGTTGCAAATATAATGTTTTTTAATTAGAAAATGTGTGATATATTTTAATCTCCAAAGTTTTTTTTAAGCAACTCCCAAAATTAGTTACAAATAAAAGTATTCATATCTTAATAATACATATGTGTTGATTTGAGTTAATCCAGTTGTGACAATTGTTTAAAATAGTCATTTACATGCGCTTATATTGTATATTATTAAAATTAAGATAATATATAAAGATAAAGGTAAATTAAGGACAAATTAAATATTGAGATTAAGATAAAATTAAAACAAAAAATAATATTAAGATAAGATTAATTTAAACTTAACATTAAGATTTAGAGATAGAGATTTAAATTAATAATAAGATAAAATGACGATTAAGATTGTGATAATATTAATACGAAGACAAAAATAAAAAATAAAGATAATGTGAGCTTGTTTGTTCATACTATTAAGATTATGATTTTTGAAACTATTTATTTAATTTTTTAATAAATTTTATTTTTGACTTATAAAAAGAAAGTACTCAAATATATCATTTTATAAATTTATTATATTTAAGTCTATTAAATCATTGCATAAATATGATTTTTTTTTTCTTTTCTATCATATTCTTTCATACAAAATCATTAATCAATTATCTTATATTCACATTTTCTTATTTCTTTTTATTTTACATTATTTCTTCTATCTCTCTCATGCATTAAAGTGGCAAAATGGTAACATTGCAAGTGTGATATCTTTTAATAGGTTAGTCATAATTAACTTAAAATAAGACTTTTTATTTATATTTAGATAATTATATTTGTGTTGACGACTTGACGTGGCTTCATATGTTTGCGGCAGTTGTTTAAAACAACGATTTATTTGAGTTTCTTTTGTATATGATAAAGATCAAGATATATTTTATTTACAAAATAAGTTAAAAATAAAAAGTATTGATATTTTAATAATATATTTATATATATGTGGCTTAATTGGTTGTAAAATTTATTTGAAATTGTAAATTGTTTGATTTTTTTTTTTTATATTATTAAGATTAAAATCAATATTTAACACTCAATTTTTGTTTATGCGGTTGCATGTGTTTATGACTCGTGTTAAAAACTGTCATTTAACAAACTTGTTTAGTATATTATTTAGATTAAAAAAATATTAAGTTGACATTAAAATCATAATTAATGTAAGATATGTTTTGTTTTGTCATTCATTTTTGTTGTAACCATAAAGACTAGTTAATCTATCAAATTGAGTTTAACAACATGGACATTAAAACTCTTTCATCTCAATCTCTTGAACTAAAATTTAAATTCAAGAGACTCGTATAATCTCAATTAAATGTTGATAAATATTTTTGTGACTTTATTGTCTCCGAAGAAAAAAAAAGTGATTTGATATTGTGAAGTGTAGAGAGGATCTCAAAAAGATAATTAAGAAAAAAATGATAAAATAAATAAATCGGTTCTGCTCTTCATATCAAAAAGAAACATTACATTAAAAAATTATAAATCATAAGAGTTTGATGTGTATGGTATATTTGGTAGTCAAATAGATGTACAAATGTCCCATAGCTCCAATGAGAAATTCATTCTTATATTTGGATTCTATAGTCATAATTTCACCATCATTAATCTTGATTGAACCTGATTTTGGATAACATACGACGATCAACTGTTATAAAAAATATTTCTAAATGAACCTTATATTAAGTTAATTTTAAAGAGAAAAAATTATATTGTTAATTTTTAATTATAAGTTAAGATTTTAACTTTTATGTTTTTTGTTGAAAACTGGAATATTTTAGAATTCAAAACGAAATTTTATTGTAGTTAATTTTTTGAAATATTACTTTTAAGCAAAATTTCTATGAATTTAATTTATTTTTTTGTCGATTTTAGGTGTTGATAAATTTTCTTGTTTTTAGTGATATGGTAGTTAAATTTTCTAAGTTTAAGAAAAGGCTTAATAATAAATTGCAGTAAGTAAATGGACACTTCAAGATTTATACTGGTTCCCCTTATAACCAAGGGTACGTCCAATCCTCTTGCACACCACAAGAGATTAATCCAATACTTGTCAGAAAATGTACAACTCCCACACTGGGATTCTTGCTACAAACTTCTAACAATTCTTCTAAGATAGCACACCACTATTTTAGATGAAGCTATCTTTTACAAATGATACAATAAGGTTTGAATGAGTCTAAGATGTGGTATATTGATAAACAACTCAATAGCAATTCAAGTACTTGAGAACTTTATAGAATGATTTGAAAATTAAATGCAAGTACTTAGTAGAAAATCATAATTTTGTTTCAAAGTTGTTCAATGTATGGATTCAAGGATTGTTAACCTTTGATCTGAAATTATGGGGTATTTATATTTCATAAACATCCCTTCAGATTCGTGGCCATTGATCCAAGAGGTTTGACGATAAATTACAATGTTCTAGAGCCATCCCAGTTCTGAAAAATTGTAATGTTTCCAGTTGTATTCAAATACAGGATATGTGTATTCGAATACACCTCTTTGTAACGTTCAAAAATATTCAAATTTTACATCTTGTATTCGAATATACATTGGTGTAGTCGAATACAGATTAGTGAAAAATAGCCACTGACTTAGCTTGTATTCGACTACATATGTGTGTAGTCGAATACACAAAAAGAAATTTTGCTACTAAATTAACTTGTATTCGACTACAAATGTGTGTAGTCGAATACAACATTTAAATTTTTGCTTCTGACTTAAGTTGTATTCGATTACAACATGGTGTATTCGAATACACTTTCGTACTTACTCAAAAATATGATTTTAAATGTTTTATTAATGTTGTTTTGACTTTTGACGATATGTTAAATGCATATGTAAATATGAATTGTTCTCATGTATTTGAACTATTGAATTGTATCATATACCTTTACATTTTATCATCTATTATTTGGATTTTGAAGCTTATTGTGAAGACATTTTGATCTTCTTTTTGATCTTGTTGCATTGTCTATAATTAGTGGTCTTGTCGTTATCAAAAATATGTAGTTCACATTCTCCCCCTTTTTGATTATGACAAAATGTTGTTGTTGTGAAGAGAGTATATAGTTGAAATTATTGCTCCCCCGTGATATATGCATACTCCCCCGTTGTATGTGATGATTTGAAAAAATTGTTTGAGTACCTACAAGGTTTGAAATGCAACAACAATACCAAATTTTCTCCCCCTTTTGACATGATCAAAAAGAAGAAAAAAAATAATAACTAGTAATTAAAGAATCCATGGATTCTCTCAACACAATTAGATAGGACAAATTATTGGATATGCACTTACATAAGACATGAGACTTAAGCACATTCAATTAAAAATGACATGTTATTAAAAATAGAAAAAATAGACATACAAGTTATGAATATAATCATACACAAACGTAATATAAGTGAACAATGAGGATGTCATAAAAGGAAATAACATCATAAAGATTAGTACATAACAAGTCGGAATTAGAGCAATACAAAATACATCATAATCCAAATGACACATGAGTTCATAAAACAAAGATCACAGTAATACATAATGCAAAATGTTAAAGTAGGACAAAGACATGTGAACTAAGGAACTTAATCAAAATCTGTCGGAATGTGGAAATGATCAATTTTGTCGGATAAAGTACTAATATCTTGAGATAGAGCGTCATGATTGCGAGCAATAGTAGTTTTAATATTGTTGAAGCGAATGTCGATAGAAGTGGTCAAATTGTTGAATTGAGTTTGGAAGAAGGTTTGGAAAGAATCAAGGCGAGTCATGATCATTTGATTTGAGATATAGTCATCATCAGACACAGTTTCCTCGCCATCTTCATTGTCTTGAGCAGCAGCATTTGAGGGTCCAGCATTATCATCCTGTGTAGCATCAGATGGTTGACCAGAATCACCTTTATGCACAAAAGCTTCAAGCTCCTCATTCCAGATGATTCGCATGCTAGGCAAGACTCTTAAATCGAACATATTTTCTTTTGTGGGTGTAAACATAACTTCATCAAAGAAGTCCACACCAAAGTGTTCCAAAATCCGAGAAACTTCCTTTGGATAGGGTTAGCCAATTGCCTCGCGAGATCCAAATATAATGGATTTCACAAAAAAAGCCCAATTTAATTGACGACCTTCATACATGAAATTCATAATTTGTAATTCAAACTCCAAAATTTGGGAGTAATTTCCAACCTTCGGAACTAGAATGTAGCTAAGGAAATAGTGCAGAAGCCGATAATCAACAGTAAGATTTCCCACGCCATACCGTTGCTGGGCATATTTGGAACCTGCCTGAGCTCTCTTTTGTTCCATGGTACGTCTATCATATCGACAAAGGGAAACATATGCATCATACTTAGAAATATCACCCCATTCACACAGTTTGTTTGGAAAAAACTTTTCACCATTAAAAGGAATATTCAGAATTTCTCCAATGGTTTTGGTATTTAATCGGATGGTTTTTCCCTTAACACGAGAGACTATCAATTTTCCTTCTTGCATAAGATTGCAATAAAAAATCCTAACCAAATCTGCATAAACTGGACCTTTGTAACCTATCAACTCTTCAACATGTTGTGCTTTGAGCAACGCAGGAAATTTAAAATCAGAAAAAGAGTTTAAGGTACCATACTTTGGGATAATAAGCCGCTTGTCAGAGTAGAATGTGCGAAAACGATCAATTTCTTCCGGTGTGTGTAGAAGCCGGGATAGATCCGTGATGTTAGGATTCCTGGTGCGTTTTCGTGAGGGACCTACTGCTGCATGATTGGTTCATGGTCCTCGTTTGCGAGCATCCATGGTGAGAAAAGAGAGTTTTGGTGAAAATGGATTTTAGAGAAAATGTGAGATTTGTGAAAAATCTGAAGAGGAAAGGCAAGAAAGAAGTAAAGAGTAATTAATTTTGCTAGGTTGGGTGAATGAGTAACAGAGGGAAAGGAGGATGGATGAGTTTGGTTGAGAGAAGAGAGAAGGAATTGGAGCTGTATTCGAATACAAAACACAAAATAGCCCTAACCTATGAATCAGCTTTTATATCTGGGCAAAAACACGAAGGTGTATTCGACTACACCTTCTTATATTCGACTACACATTTTTCTGGGAATATGTATTTGACTAAACATAGGATGTATTCGAATACAGAAAATCTGGAAAAGATGTATTCGAATACAGGTATTGGTATTCGACTACATAAGTAATGTTTTGCTTAAAAAACTCAGTTTTTATGAAAATTGCATCATGTAATACACAAATTCATATATCAAAAAGCAATAATCAACAAGAAATAAGAGATATGACAAACTATGTATATCTTTCAATGGTTAAAGATCATTTTCACTCAAAATACCAAGTTCTCTTCGGATTTTATAAAATGAGTCTTTAGGTAATGGTTTTGTAAATATATCAGCCAATTGATTGTGTGTATCAACAAATGTTACCTCAACATTACCTTTAAGCACATGATCCCGTAGAAAATGATGTCGGATATCGATGTGTTTAGTTCTCGAATGCATGATTGGATTCTTTGAGATGTTTATAGCACTTGTGTTATCACATCTTAAGGGAATGCATCCGAGATCAACTCCATAGTCATGTAATTGTTGTTTGAGCTAGAGAATCTGGGCACAACAACTTCCTGCTGCAATGTACTAAGCTTCAGCAGTACTAAGTGCAACACAAGCTTGCTTTTTACATGACCATGAAACTAGTGCATTGCCTAAGACATGACAAGTGCCGCTGGTGCTTTTACGGTCTGTTTTGCATCTCGCATAATCCGAATCAGAGTATCCAACTAGGCTACATATGCATAAAAGCTTAAAGCTCCTCATTCCAGATGATCCGCATGCTAGGAAAGACTCCTAAATCCAACATATTTTCTTTTGTGGGTGTAAACATAACTTCATCAGAGAAGTCCACACCGAACTGTTCCAAAATCCGAGAAACTTCCTTTGTATAGGGTAAGCCGATTGCCTCGCGAGATCCAAATATAATGGATTTCACAAAAAAAGCCCAATTTAATTGACGACCTTCACACATTAAATTCATAATTTGTAATTCAAACTCCGAAATTTGGGAGTAATTTCCAGCCTTCGGAACTGGAATGTAGCTAAGGAAATAGTGCAAAAGCCGATAATCAACAGTAAGATTTCCCACGCCATACTGTTGCTGGGCATATTTGGAACCTGCCTGAGCTCTCTTTTGTTCCATGGTACGTCTATCATACCGACAAAGGTAAACATACGCATCATACTTAGAAATATCACCCCATTCACACAGTTTGTTTGGACAAAACTTTTCACCATTAAAAGGAATATTCAAAATTTCTCCAATGTTTTTGGTATTTAATCGGATGGTTTTGCCCTTAACACGAGAGACTATCAATTTTCCTTCTTGCATAAGATTGCAATAAAAAACCCTAACCAAATCTGGATAAACTGGACCTTTGTAACCTATCAACTCTTCAACATGTTGTGCTTTGAGCAACGCAGGAAATTTAAAATCAGAAAAAGAGTTTAAGGTATCATACTTTGGGATAATAAGCCGCTTGTCAGAGTAGAATGTGCGAAAACGATCAATTTCTTCCGGTGTGTGTAGAAGTCGGGATAGATCCGTGATGTTAGGATTCCTGGTGCGTTTTCGTGAGGGACCTACTGCTGCATGCTTGGTTCATGGTCCTCGCTTGCGAGCATCCATGGTGAGAAAAGAGAGTTTTGGTGAAAATGGGTTTTAGAGAAAATGTGAGATTTGTGAAAAATCTGAAGAGGAAAGGCAAGAAAGAAGTAAAGAGTAATTAATTTTGCTAGGTTGGGTGAATGAGTAACAGAGGGAAAGGAGGATGGATGAGTTTGGTTGAGAGAAGAGAGAAGGAATTGGAGCTGTATTCGAATACAAAACACAAAATATGTTCTTATTTTTTTTGTCGATTTTTTTAATTTAACGAGATTATATGTTTTGCATTATCAGTGTAACAGACTTATCACTGTTATCTAATGATAACCATTCAATATGTCACATCATACTTTATAGTATTAATTCAATATACCACATCATACCATTTGATTTGATCTAATATTTTGTTGATTTCCAATGTAGATCAAACAGTAAGTATGCGTCTCATTTACATCCACAATTTCACTGAGGAGTTTCCTTATAAAATTTATCAAATTAACCACTTTTATTTAACTTCTTTCTTTCTGTTTTATTTCATCTAGCTTTATTTTATAAACCAAACAATATAAAACGCTAATTGTAAAAATAAAAAATTAAAACTAATAAATTGAAAGGATGGTTTGTTTTAATTAGAAAATGTGTGACATATTTTAATCTCGAAAGTTTTTTTAAGCTACTCCATAAATTAGTTATAGATAAAAGTATTGATATTTTCTTAATACATATGTGTTAATTGGACTTCATTCAGTTGTGACACTTGTTTAAAATAGTCATTTACATTCACTTCTATTGTACATTATTAAGATTAAGATAATATATAAATATAATCGAAAAATAAAGACAAATTAAATATTGAGATTAAGATTAGACAAAATTTAAACTTAACATTAGGATAGAGATAGAGATTAAAATTAATATTAAGATAAAATGACGATTAAGATTGTGATAATATTAATATTAAGACAAAGATTAAAGATAAAGATAAAGATAATGTGAGCTTGTTTGTTCATACTATTAAGATTTTAATTTTTTAATAAAAAACCATTTTTGACATATAAAAAGAACGTACTCAACTATATCATTTTATAAATTTATAATATTTAAGTCTATTTATTCATTTCATAAATATGATTTTTTTTTTCTTTTCTGTCATATTTTCTCATACAAAATCATTAATCAATTATCTTATATTCACATTTTCTTATTTTCTTTTATTTTACTTTATTTCTTCTATCTCTCTCATGCATCAAAGTGGCAAAAGTGTGATATCTTTTAATAGGTTAGTCATAATTGACTTAAAATAAAACTTTTTATTTATATTTAAATAATTATATTTGTGTTGACGTGGCTTCATATGTTTGCGGCAGTTGTTTAAAATAACGATTTATGTGAGTTTTTTGTATATGATAAAGATCAAGATATATTTTATTTACATAATAAGTTAAAAATAAAAAATATTGATATTTTAATAATATATTTATATTTATGAGACTTAACTGATTGTGAAACTTGTTTGAAATTGTAAATTGTTTGAATTTTTTTGTATATTATTAAGATTAAAATTAATATTTAATAATCAATTATGCAGTTGCATGTGTTTATGACTCGTGTTAAAAATTGTCATTCGTACAAGCTTCTTTTGTATATTATTCAGATTAAAAAAATATTAAGTTGACATTAAGATCATAATTAATGTAAGATATTTTTTTTCATCATTCATTTTTGTGTGTAGCCATAAAGACTAGCTAATCTATGAAGTTAGAGTTTAACAACATGGACATTAAAACTCTTTCATCTCAATCTCTTGAACTAAAATTTAAAATCAAGAGACTCGTATAATCTCATTTAAATATTGATAAACATTTTTGTGACTTTATTGTCTCCGAAGAAAAAACAAAGTGACTTGATATTGTGAAGTGCAGAGAGGCTCTCAAAAAGATAATTAAGGAAAAAATGGTAAAATAAATAAACAGATTCTACTCTTCATATCAAAAAGAAACATTACATTAAAAAAATACAAATCATAAGAGTTTGCTGTCTATGGTGTGTTTGGTAGTCGATCAGCCAAATAGATGTACATATGTCCCATAGCTCCAGTGAGAAATTCATTCTTATATCTGGATTCTATAGTCATAATTTCACCATCATTAATCTTGATTGAACCTGGTTTTGGATAACATACTGACATTCCAACCGCGTAACCTTCTTCATTTCCTGCTTCCTTTCCCGTTCCATATCTTGGTGTTGATGTACACAACTCCTTTCCATCCTAATTAATTAATCCAAAACAAATAATAAATTGTTTTAATTTTCATACATTGTTTGTGTAAAAAAATTTACAATGTCAGCATATGACAACTTCTCATGTGTATGACTTAAGAAGTAAAATATTTCTAATAATCTAACACTTTTGATAGATTGAAAGTTCAAAAACTCTTTAAACTTACATTCTATTTGAATTAAATCTTAAAGGAATAAATATAAGATATTATGCATGCACTATCACAGTATTAACTTGACTATATATAGAATCCTCAAAAATATTATAACCTAAGAAACTAATTAAAGAAAACACAATTCAATTTAACAATACTCCGTCAAATTAAAATATTAAATTCTACCTACCCATATAGAGTTGCATTAACAACACCTGAATGCATATGAGCAGTGCCGTAGATAAGGTAACCACCTTTATCCATTGGGATGTTTGCTTTTTGAACATGAATCGGATCATCGCCATTATTTTCTGGAATAGTATACTCAGACTGTAAGAATATCAAAAACAATGTGTTAATCACTAGCTCCCAAATTGCCTGATAATAATTAATATACTATTATGCTTATAGAAAAATTACAGATTGTTATCACGATTTTGTAATCATAGTTTCAACCTTGAACCTAATTCTCAAATTCCTTGAAGTATCAAAACTCCACCGCATGAGCTACACATATAATATAATTGTCGGTGAAATTAAAAAACAAATTTATTTAAATAACGTATTTAGTTACCTGGCAGTCATGTACTATTTGAGAACCAATTGTTTTCACCCGATCAGTGGAATCAAGTATATAAAATCTAACGGGAATTTTTTGTTGGTCCCAATCAACCCATGTTACTTTGTACCTTAGGGCAAGATTTCTTCTTGGGGCTTCAAACCCCTTTCTCAGTTTGCATTGAAAGTTATCATGGCAACAAAAAATTCCTCCTTTATAGTCAGGGCTCAATGGATTTCCATTGATGTCAACTGTCACATTAAAAAAATTCTCTGGGAGGTTAAATTGGTCACACCTACATTCGCTGCAACTTTTCCTATTTTCTGTGCCACGTGTATCAATGACCATGATGCTAAATAACCATTTCTCTTCCCACCCTTCTGGAATAGCATTAGGGTTACCTACTTCAACTGCAAAAGGATTTGGAAGCTTTGAAGTTGTTCCTCTTGATTCACTTCCCAACCCCCAATATTGTGGAAGAATACCTCCATTGCAAGTTCCATCATTTCTTTTGAAAATGGCTTCCGCATAAGGATTAGTCTGAGAATTATGATCGTGTGACACATTCTTATTTATAAAATTTATAACAAACCAATGATGAAGGTATGTTTCATACAATGGTACAGAATTTCCATCTTCATCAACTAGATCAACGTCAAAACTCTTTACACCAATATGACCCTTTGGAAACTCAATTTCCATCAATGCTTTAGAAACAACATTTCCGGGTCCAATTTCAAACTTTTCTGACACAAATGTTGCTGACTTTATATTATTTTGATATTCTTTTTGTTGTGAGTAAATTGTGCTGGATGACATTACAAGTATTGATAATGAGAAAATAAATGCATTAGAGATACATCTCATGCTTACCTGCACATAAATAATGATTATTATTACATAATAAGTTATGAATAATGTTTGAAATATGTTACAAGTTTGTGTAAATGTATAGATACATATTATAATATATGCTTGAAAAATAGTAGGGAAATTAATTTGAAGGAAGGGTTTACCACATGAGAAACCATGGTGAAGATTTGCTTCTTATCAGACTTCTAATAAATTTTTGAAATAAAAAATTGGTTGAATATAACTTTGTGAATATGAAGAAGTCTTGAATGCTCCCTACTTTTATAATAAAATTGTATAAGGACATAAAATTATATGGTTGGCAAAGCTTTGATGTCAGTTTGACGCATATGTCGTTTGAATGTCAAAGGTGTTTTTATATTTACAAGTCAGCAAATTCAACATAAACAAATTTTGTTAGGAATTGATTGAGGTATCTAACAATTTAAGCCATTTAAAAAATCCCAATAGCTAGCTATTAATCGCTATAGCAAGTTGATTTTCTTTTACGAAGATTAGTTGGTGTTATTTACAGCTCCACAAATAATTTTATTAAAAATAGAAAAATCTCATTTTTTTTTTTCCGTTTAATTAGTTAGATGTTTTTGTTTTTATTTGGTCAAACGAAATTGTGAATAATACATATAGAAATCAATGTTATTTCCCACAGTTACATGGTAAGTGGTGTATGAAATAAGGATACACCATTGTCGATCACATAATACTTCGTAGTTTTATCTTTTTCATTACAATTAAAATTTTATGGAATTTCAATTTTGTTAATTTGATAATTCTACAAAGTTGATAATGTACCCTTAATAAAGTTTTATATGTTCCTTGAAATGTTTGTTCTAAATATGAATAGCCTTAATTTAGTATGCACCTATTATTATAGTGTAAATGTGTGTATACTTCTAAATATGAGTAGTAAAATTGCACAGACAAAATTTATTTAAATGTTCAATCTCATCAGTGACAAACTTGCCCATGTATGATAGTTAAATCTAAAAAGTAGTAATTTATCGTGTGTATGCTAGTTATTTTGAAATTCCTAACAGAGATAACTTGTCTCGTGTATGATAGTTCTTCTTAATTATAGTTCAACTTGTCCCGTGTATGATAGTGTTTTATAAACTTTTATAAATGATAATGTGTACGATTCTTCAACTAGGTAAGTGACAACTTATCACGTGTATGGTAGTTATTTTGATGTTTTTGGATGTGATAACTTGTGTACATTAGTTCAATCTCCTTAGGAGCAATTTGTCTTGTGTGTGATAATTATTTTGAAATTTCTATCCGTGAAAACTATTCATGTATATGATAGTTCAATCTCATAAGTGACAATATTAATAAATTATGAAAAGGGAATGCACTATGTCGATGGCAGTGATTTTAGTAAGAACAATAAATTTTATCATCTCACCAAATGATTGTTCCATCGTAAAACAACTATACAATTAATGACTCTTGTTACCTGTCAGAGTAAAATTGCTTACACTGCCAATGTATGCATATTAAACATTAATAAGTTATACACTCTCAATAATGTACACGTTCCTTATTTTTTTAAGTTAAGTTAAGATAATAATTTTTATTTTATTAGTTGATGAATACATTTTTTTTTTGGTAAAATAGATAAATATTAATTTAGTAATGTATAATTAATTTTTATTGCGATCAACTGTTTTAAAAAATATTTCTAAATGAACCTTATATTAATTTAATTTTAAAGTGGAGTGAGTAATTATAAAGAGAAAAAATTATATTGTTAATTTTTAATTATAAATTAAGATATTAACTTTTATGTTGTTTGTTGAAAACTGGAATATTTTAGAATTCAAAACGAAATTTTATTGTAGTTAATTTTTTAAAATATTACTTTTAAGCGAAATTTCTATGAATTTAGTTTATTTTTTTTGTCGATTTTTTTAATTTAACGAGATTATATGTTTTGCATTATCAGTGTAACAGACTTATCACTGTTATCTAATGATAACCATTCAATATGTCACATCATACTTTATAGTATTAATTCAATATACCACATCATACCATTTGATTTGATCTAATATTTTGTTGATTTCCAATGTAGATCAAACAGTAAGTATGCGTCTCATTTACATCCACAATTTCACTGAGGAGTTTCCTTATAAAATTTATCAAATTAACCACTTTTATTTAACTTCTTTCTTTCTGTTTTATTTCATCTAGCTTTATTTTATAAACCAAACAATATAAAACGCTAATTGTAAAAATAAAAAATTAAAACTAATAAATTGAAAAGATGGTTTGTTTTAATTAGAAAATGTGTGACATATTTTAATCTCAAAAGTTTTTTTAAGCTACTCCATAAATTAGTTATAGATAAAAGTATTGATATTTTCTTAATACATATGTGTTAATTGGACTTCATTCAGTTGTGACACTTGTTTAAAATAGTCATTTACATTCACTTCTATTGTACATTATTAAGATTAAGATAATATATAAATATAATCGAAAAATAAAGACAAATTAAATATTGAGATTAAGATTAGACAAAATTTAAACTTAACATTAGGATAGAGATAGAGATTAAAATTAATATTAAGATAAAATGACGATTAAGATTGTGATAATATTAATATTAAGACAAAGATTAAAGATAAAGATAAAGATAATGTGAGCTTGTTTGATCATACTATTAAGATTTTAATTTTTTAATAAAAAACCATTTTTGACATATAAAAAGAACGTACTCAACTATATCATTTTATAAATTTATAATATTTAAGTCTATTTATTCATTTCATAAATATGATTTTTTTTTTCTTTTCTGTCATATTTTCTCATACAAAATCATTAATCAATTATCTTATATTCACATTTTCTTATTTTCTTTTATTTTACTTTATTTCTTCTATCTCTCTCATGCATCAAAGTGGCAAAAGTGTGATATCTTTTAATAGGTTAGTCATAATTGACTTAAAATAAAACTTTTTATTTATATTTAAATAATTATATTTGTGTTGACGTGGCTTCATATGTTTGCGGCAGTTGTTTAAAATAACGATTTATGTGAGTTTTTTGTATATGATAAAGATCAAGATATATTTTATTTACATAATAAGTTAAAAATAAAAAATATTGATATTTTAATAATATATTTATATTTATGAGACTTAACTGGTTGTGAAACTTGTTTGAAATTGTAAATTGTTTGAATTTTTTTGTATATTATTAAGATTAAAATCAATATTTAATAATCAATTATGCAGTTGCATGTGTTTATGACTCGTGTTAAAAATTGTCATTCGTACAAGCTTCTTTTGTATATTATTCAGATTAAAAAAATATTAAGTTGACATTAAGATCATAATTAATGTAAGATATTTATTTTCATCATTCATTTTTGTGTGTAGCCATAAAGACTAGCTAATCTATCAAGTTGAGTTTAACAATATGGACATTAAAACTCTTTCATCTCAATCTGTTGAACTAAAATTTAAAATCAAGAGACTCGTATAATCTCATTTAAATATTGATAAATATTTTTGTGACTTTATTGTCTCCGAAGAAAAAATAAAGTGACTTGATATTGTGAAGTGCAGAGAGGCTCTCAAAAAGATAATTAAGGAAAAAATGGTAAAATAAATAAACAGATTCTACTCTTCATATCAAAAAGAAACATTACATTAAAAAAATACAAATCATAAGAGTTTGCTGTCTATGGTGTGTTTGGTAGTCGATCAGCCAAATAGATGTACATATGTCCCATAGCTCCAGTGAGAAATTCATTCTTATATCTGGATTCTATAGTCATAATTTCACCATCATTAATCTTGATTGAACCTGGTTTTGGATAACATACTGACATTCCAACCGCGTAACCTTCTTCATTTCCTGCTTCCTTTCCCGTTCCATATCTTGGTGTTGATGTACACAACTCCTTTCCATCCTAATTAATTAATCCAAAACAAATAATAAATTGTTTTAATTTTCATACATTGTTTGTGTAAAAAAATTTACAATGTCAGCATATGACAACTTCTCATGTGTATAACTTAAGAAGTAAAATATTTCTAATAATCTAACACTTTTGATTGATTGAAAGTTCAAAAACTCTTTAAACTTACATTCTATTTGAATTAAATCTTAAAGGAATAAATATAAGATATTATGCATGCACTATCACAGTATTAACTTGACTATATATAGAATCCTGAAAAATATTATAACTAAAGAAACTAATTAAAGAAAACACAATTTAATTTAACAATACTCCGTCAAATTAAAATATTAAATTCTACCTGCCCATATAGAGTTGCTTACACTGCCAATGTATGCATATTAAACATTAATAAATTATACACTCTCAATAATGTACACGTTCCTTATTTTTTTAAGTTAAGTTAAGATAATAATTTTTATTTTATTAGTTGATGAATACATTTTTTTTGGTAAAATAGATAAATATTAATTTAGTAATGTATAATTAATTTTTATTGCGATCAACCGTTTTAAAAAATATTTCTAAATGAACCTTGTATTAATTTAATTTTAAAGTGGAGAGAGTAATTATAAAGAGAAATATTTCTAAATGAACCACATCATACCATTTGATTTGATTTTCAATGTAGAACAAACAGTTAGTATGCGTCTCATTTACATCCACAATTTCACTGAGGAGTTTCCTTATAAAATTTATCAAATTAACCACTTTTATTTAACTTCTTCCTAATTATAGTTCAACTTGTCCCGTGTATGATAGTGTTTTATAAATTTTTGTAAATGATAATGGGTACGATTCTTCAACCGCATAAGTGACAACTTATCACGTGAATGATATTCATTTTGAAATTTTTAGCTGTCATACCTAGTGTATAATAGTTCAATCTCGTTAGCAGCAACTTGTCTCGTGTGTGATGATTATTTTGAACTTCCTATCCGTGATAATTTTTTATGTGTATGATAGTTCAATCTCATAAGTGACAATATTAATAAATTAAGAAAAAGGAATGTACTTTGTTGATAGAAATATTTTAATAAGAACAATAAATTGTATCATCTCACCACATGATTGTTCCATCTTAAAACAACTATACAATTAATGACTCTTGTTACGTGTCATTGTAAAATTGTTTACATTGCCAATGTATGCATATTAAACCCTAATAAATTAGACATGCTCGATAAAGTACACTTTCCATTTTTAATATAAAATAAGATAATAATTTTTATTTTATTACTTGATAAACATTTTTTTTTGGTAAAATAGATAAATATCCATTTAGTAATGTGTAATTGATTTTTATTGCGATCAACCTTTATATAAAGTACTTCTAAATGAACCTTATATTAATTTATTTTTTTTTGTCGATTATGTTAGTGTAATGAGTTTATCTGTTGTGTCTTAACACTGTAAGAAATTTAACAATATTATTTAATGATAACTATTCAATATGTCACATCATACAATATATTATTAATTCAATATGCCACATCATATCATTCGATTTGATCTAATATTTTGTTGATTGTCAATGTAAAACAATTTAACATTAATTATGCATCTCATATAAATCCTTAATTTTATTGAATGGTTTCTTTATAAAATTTATCAAATTAACCATTTTGATATAACTTATTTCTTTTTGGTCTATTTCATCTAGGTTTATTTCATAAACCAAAAAATATAAAACTCTAATTGTAGAAGAAAAAAAAAGCTAATAAGTTGTAAATATGATGTGTTTTGATAAGAAAATGTGTGATATGTTTTAATCTCTAAATTGTTTTCTTGAAGCAACTCTCAAAATTAGTTATAAATAATAATATTGATATTTTAATAATACATATGTGTTGATTTGACTTCATCAAGTTGTGAAACGTATTTAATATAATCATTTACATGTGCTTCTATTTTACATTATTAAGATTAAATTAGGATTTTATTGTTACGAGTAAAATATTTGTTCTGTTTTACTATAAGTATCACAATTTAAAAAATAATTTGTCTCAAAAATGAATACAATTTTTAATCTTTCTTGAGTTAAGTTAATGTCCCTCAATTGTATTTACTTTCTTTTAATAAATTTTCAGTTTAAAAAATATTCTTTTACAGAAAATATTCAATGTTCTTTTTTTCTTTTTTTCCGATTTTATGGTACAATCTTTTCTATTACTTGGGAGCTTTTTTCTCATCTAATTAACACTAACATAAATATGTCTATTTAATTAATCATATCAGATTGAAAAAAGGTCACCAAATATAATTTTTAGAGGCAAGAACAACTTTTTCTTTAGAACTTTTTTTAATTGAGTAATTATTTTAAATTTTTTTTCTTAAAATTTGTTGAGTAGGTTTATTTTATTATCTCTTGTATATTTTTATTTATTTTATAATAACAAAATCCCGATCTTTTATGTTTTTTGTTCTTTAAATCCTGATCAATTTATAATAGTTAATTTTGACTTTGATTTTTTGTATTGATAAGATTCTACCGAATTTCATCCTTATCTAGTAATATTTTTGTTTTAATTTATTTATCTTGATAAGATTTTAATAATTTAATTCTTAGCATGAGTAGTAGATTTATGAATATCTTTATTATATGTAGCCTTTAAAAAAACATGCAATAATTTTTTTTTACCAAAATCAATGTTAATCTTGAAGAAGGGCTCTTTCAAGGACAAATAATTTGTTATATGTATGTATTTATTTTAGAGTGGCCAAAATGTTGGTTCAAGCTCAATACAACTTTGTTAGTTATATAAGTCTTACATTACTATCAATTAAAGTATGTTTTATTCTAAAGCTCTTTCATCCATCTCAAGATAATACAAATATAAATGTGATTGTACAAATGATCATTTTTATCTTTTTAAAAATATAAAAACTAACGAGTTTTTTGAGACAAAAATAGCAGCCATAAATAATCACACAACTCAAAATAAAATAAGCAACAATAAATTAAAGGACTAACTGATGCTATAGAGTTCTCATGATTTGAAAAGAAAATAATTGACAAATAAAAAATCCATTCCTAAGCTACAACCTACTATCCAACACATTAACACAAAACTAGTCCTTTAGTTAAGGACATAGAACAATGTCATGTTCATGCATTACAAAATCACCATCATCACAAAGGTTTTCATTAGCCAGTTACAAAACAACATAGAAAAAGGTGTAGTGGTGATGGTTAAAGTATTGGATTTAAATTTTCAAATCAAATACAACTACTACAATTGCCAAGTTCTTGAACAATAGCTTCCATGGTTGGCCTCTCAAAAGGAGAGTCATGAGAACAAAGTAGCGCCATTTTCGCTAGTTTAGCTGCTTCGTATTCAAAGAATCTTCCGTGGAGATTTTCGTCGATGAATTCTTGAAATTTGAAGGATTCCGCAGCGAGGCGCATCGAGGTAGTAATCTTGTGCTTCCCAGTCAGTATCTGGAAAAGAAGGACACCGAAAGCGTAAACATCACTTTTTTCTGTGAACCGGCCGGTGGTGGTGTATTCGGGAGCTAGGTAACCCTTTGCTGCACTACCCTTTAGTGAAGAGAAGACAATGTCATTGGTGAGAAGCTTATATAGTCCAGAATCTGAGAGTACCGGATTCTGGCGTTGGTCGATGAGTACTTTCTCGGCTGAGATGTTTTGGTGAACAAGAGCTGGTTTGTTTGCTTTGTAAGCATGCAAATATGCTATGCCTGAATAACAAAATCAAGAATTAGCATACACAACAAGATTCAAAACCAAAATAATGTATCCACGGCATTCATGATGGAATTCATGTCCAAATACACACTAGAGATTTGTATCGACTGAGTTCAATTTTGCATCGAATCAAGATATGATCCATATGAATCAAGATTTATGATGGAATTCATGTCCAAACAGATACACACTAGAGAATCATATTGATTGAATTCAATTTTGCATTGAATCGAGATACGATTTACATGTATCGTAAAATATTAATAACCATGATCTCAAGAATACCAGAATCTCAAATAATTAGAAAGTATAATATTCTAATAAAATGGAAAGATAGAAAGAGTTACCTTTAGCAATTCCTTTTACAATGGAAACTCTAGTTGACCATTCAAGCACTTCCCCATTACCTTCCTTAACATCAAGGTATCGGGACAAAATTCCATTAGAAACAAAATCATAAACCAAGAAGCATTCGCCTCGTCCCCTCGAACAACAAAAACCTCTCAACCTAACCAAATTATCATTCCTCAATGAAGTCAAAATGTTCAACCCTTTAAGAAATTCACCTTCATCTGATTTGCAACTAGTTTTACTAATGCTCTTAACAGCAACAACAGATCCATCTCTTAAAATTCCTTTATATGTTGCACTAAAGTTACTCTTCCCCAACAAATTCGACTCTGAGAAATACTGAGTAGCCGATTCGACTTCCTCCAAGTTGAACCGGAAACTCTGGAACATATCTTCCCTATCTCCATTAAAATTTCTACTATCGGCCAAAGGGTCCCATCCGTTTGCATACTCGAGGCTAACCAAAGGAGAACCGTTTTTCCTGTATATACCCTTTGTTTGATCGGTACTTAGACGGCTTTCAGTGATATCAAATGCACTTCCAAGCTTTTGCTTCCTCCGACGATACATTGTGAAACTCAGAATGCCAATTGCTGACACTGCAATTGTCGCAAGAACTATGCCAATGGTAATAGATGCTGCTTTTTTGGATTTTGACGAATTTTGGCATCGAGTGGTATTGCAAGGCAACTTTATATTTGCGGTTTCGGGAATTTCTTTTGATATAGAACCAACTCCTGCTCCATAAGGCTCAGGTCTGTTGGGATTGACATGTTCTGAAGCATTGCAAGCTTTCAAGGATGAAAATCCATCTCCACATAGTCCCAAATTGTATTCGTACACAAATCCGTCGTCTAGTCTCTTCAAAGCTTCAATGAACCAAGGAAAGTAAATAAGTTTATTTTAGATTAATTATTACTGTTGAAGAAAAACATTGATGAAGAAATAAAAAAGAACCAGTAAAATAACATCTATGATATTTGAACAGCAATTTAGTACACCTAAATTCAACAATTTTTTAAATGGTTAACTCAGTTCAGACAAGTTGTTAACGAATTTCAATGAGTGGTCAATGGATTTATCAAAATTGAATAACTCAATAATCATCAACTGGGCTATATTAACCACATATTTGATTGTTATTTACCACACTTTCAGCTGTTCCAACTACATGTAGATTCTCCCGTAAAAAAAAAAACTACAGATAGATTTAAACACCTAAAAATTGTGGTTAACCGTGTTCAAATTCGTATTTAATGCAGTTTAGTAGATGGTTAATGAGTTACGACATCTGATAAATCTTCTAACCAAATTTAATACTTCCTCAACCACATGTGAAAACTACATTAACCATTTAAAAAGTTATCGAATTTAAGTGTCAAAAAATGACATTAAAATAATATTTCTATAAAATAAAATAACATCTAATAGTATCAACTTTATTACCAGGAGGTACATTCCCAGAAAGAGTATTGTTGTGAACATCAAGAACATGCAGCATAGGAACATCAGCTAGTCTAGTCGGAATCGAACCAAAAAGATTATTAGAGCTCAAATCAAGCCTCGTCAACATTCCTAAGTCACCTAAACTGGCAGGAATAGCTCCAGTTAACTTGTTTGATTGAAGAGCAAGAACACTAAGCTTTTTCAAATCACCAAGCTGAGTTGGTATGCTTCCGGTTAATTGGTTATAACAAAGCTGCAAAACTACAAAAGCAAAGGACAAATGCAACAAAATTAGTACACTCCCAAAAATTGAATCAACAATCTAAGTGCATGTTTGGTTCAATGGCAAAAATGGATTTTGAATGAATTGATTTTACTTAAAAGTGAGTTGAATGTAAAGTGGTTCATGTTTGGATATAATAATATAAAACTGAGTTGAACAATAAATTTTAGTGTAAAAATCACATTTAGACTCAAAAGCTACTAATCATAGTTTGAATAAATTTTAGTGTAAAAATCACAAGCATGTCCAAATCAATTTTGTACCCCCCCGAAATCAATTTTTGAGTTACAACTTCAAGAAAACATAGATTTTGGAAATGATTGTTATATATAGTGATAGTGATATAATTAGATTTTTGTGAAAAAGAGTTGAGAAAATGTTCATTTATGCAGAAAAATGTAAATCAATTCAAGAAATAAAAAACATTAACAAGTTAAATAGAGTTCAGAAAAAGAATAAAAAAAAGGAACAAGAAATTAAAAGTAAAGCAAATTTCACGCCTACCTCTTGCAATTAAAACAGAAGATATTAATTAGTCCAAATTGGGATTTGTAGTTGCATAAAAGTGTCTTCTAGAGCAAATTTCTGTAAAAATATGTTCATAACTATAGATTGCAAAAAGTATTATATGCAAATATTTTCCTTTTCTTTCTCATAAAATACCTATTTTGGAATATTGTAGCTTAACAGAATAAATGGTACAGATAATAAACAAAACCAAGATCAAATCTTTCAGCGATGATACCATTAATACACATCATTAAAATAAACACAATAAAAAGAAACAATCTTTCAACACTTGAAGCAGAACCCAGATGCAAAAACAAAACAAAAAATTTCAAACTTTTCAACAACAAAAAAAAAAACCATTTTTTTACCTTGAAGATTCTCCATTTTACTAATCTCATGAGGGATTTCACCAGAGAAATGATTAACATTCAAGTACAAATCACTAAGCAAAGTCAAGTTAGCAATTTCTCTTGGTATATCACCATACAAAGAGTTGTAATGCAAATATAATCCTGTCAAGTGCTTAAGATCACCAATGGCTGGTGATAATTTACCAAAAAGCCCTTTTCCTTGCAAAGAAATATTTGCAACTTGACCCTTTTCATTACAAGCCACACCTTCAAATGAATCATCACAAGGATTAACATTCATAGTCCATGAAGATAAAAAATGACCATGTGGATCCAAACTTGACTTCAAATCCAAAAGTGCTTTCAACTCAGCATTTCCACAAACAAATGGTGGGTTTAAGAACAAAATCATTGAAAAATTTAGGAAAATAAATATAAAATACCACATTTTTCAGGAGTTGGATGAAAATGGTTTTTTTGAGGATTCAAGCTAGTTTTTTTTTATGTGAACTAAAAAAAAAAAAAAAAACTTGTGTTGAAAGAGATTTGTGTAATGGTCAATGTTTGTGTCTGGTTTGAGTTATTTTTCTGAACAATGCAAAGAGAGAAGTGATGGTAGAGGATGTAACAAAAGTTTGTAGAGAAGTGGACAACTCAGAAACTAAAAGAGAGAGTACAGAAAAATAAAAATTTTAAAAACAATTAAAAAATTAAATTATTATTAATTAAAGTAAGTAAATTGTCATTTTAATTCTTTAAATTAAAATGGTGTGATTTTAATATTTAATCCAATTAATTAATTTGTGAATTATTAAAATAATTTTTAAAAAATACAACATATTATATCATAAAAAATTTAAAAAATACAGTATACTATCAAAATCAATCAATAATCAATAATCGTTATAAATTGATTGACATTTTTATCATTTGAAGATTAATTTAAATTTTTGTTTAATCAAATATTGAAATGAAAACACATATATGTTAAAAACTAAAATAATAGTTTATACAATACTATTTATCATTTTACAATTTTATTTTAAAATAATTTGAATTTTTATTTTAAGATTATAATATCAAATTTTTATGTATAAAATATTTTTATTACAAAATTTAAAATAATATTTATTTATTTTCATATAAATAGTAAAATTTTTAAAAATTGTCTTATAGAATTAATAAAATTAATTGAATTCAATAATTTATAAATATGTTATAAATTATTCTTATAATTTTTATAAATTTATAAAAACACTCATACGTCACAAGTGTCTATATTTATAGTTAAAATAAAAAGAATTTAATTGTATTTGATTTTATTTCTATAATCAATTATAAACTGTAACTTTTTTCTTCAAATATAATTTTTACATTCAAATTTATCAGTAATATCAATAATAAGAATAATAATAATCATTATTTTAAAGAAAGAATGTGAGAACTGAAAAGCGGTGTTGCAGTGCATGCAGAATGTGATGGAATCCTAACCGTTGGATTGGTTACACTTTTTGAAACGAATGTAATGCCTTCCAACTTCAAGTTCAAAGCATTGGGATGCTTACTTGATGGAGTGTGACATTTGTCTTCTAATGTTGTTCTATGTTTCATCTTCATTCTTTTGGAGTGAAATCTAAAAGTAGGACTTTTATTTTTTTTATTTTTTTTTTGGTACTAGTACAACTTTTATTTGATGAGTGCTATTAAAGCATGATGATAGAGTGTGCCATGCCAATATGATATGGCAGCATTATTATTATACCAAAAATCAAGAGATTTTGCCACTATACTAGTACCTAGGAAAGATATAATAATTGCCTCAATTTCAAATTTAACCTTTTGTAACAATTTTTGATTGAGTAGAGTTAATTATTATTGACAATTAAAATGTCGATAGTGGTACTTTTCCA
This sequence comes from Cicer judaicum, assembly GCA_037974835.1. Taxonomy (NCBI): domain Eukaryota; kingdom Viridiplantae; phylum Streptophyta; class Magnoliopsida; order Fabales; family Fabaceae; genus Cicer; species Cicer judaicum. The sequence continues at coordinate 3,377,330 of JBBPBS010000749.1, forward strand.
ACTATTGTATTTTTTAAGAGATTTTAAAAATATATAAAATAAAATAAAATTATCTTTTAAGATATTTGAATTTTGTTCTAGGAGGATACAAGATGAAAGCTTTTATTTTTAAGGAAAATGAACATATTTTATTTCGTTAATAATGAGAGGATGAATACAACTTAAAGAATGATAATATAAAGCTTAGAGTATGAAGAATGTGTGAATTATTTTTGTGTTAGTAAATAAAGAGAAAATTTTTATATTATGCATAAATCGTCTAGATCAATGAAAAATGATTTCTAAGATAAATAACCACTTTGTAATTGGCATAATAATTTTAACACTGTCAAATTTTAAGTTTGCATAACTTGTGTGTCAATTCAAAAAGCAGGTGAGTTGACTTTTACAAATTTAAAAGAAAATCAAAAATGAAGTCTGAAGTTGTATGAGCTGATTCACACAATTGTAACTCCACTAAAAAAAACTCCCTACTTTGTTGAAGAGTCGATTCACAATTCTTGAACATCAAAAATTGAGTTCTTGAAGTTCATAAATTGGTAAGTCAATTCACATAGTTAAAAATACTTAGAAAATCATTTAAAAAGAGTTTCAAATGATGCTAATGCAATGTGATTATGCTTCAAACTTAATGTATGCTAAAATAACATGTGATTGAGCTTTTGCATTATAAAAAATTATTTTTTATGTATTATTTATTAATCAAGTAGTCTACATAAGAGCTAGAGAATGAGAGTTAAAAAAGCACATATAAACACCATTTAAACTAACCACATTGATATCACTCAAAACACTAACTCTAAAACAAAATTAACTAAGGAGACACTTACATGTCTTTGCATGATAATGTGTTTGAAAGTTGAATCTCTATTAATAATAACCATTAGGGGTGGACAACAGGGTAGGTTTGGGACAAAAAAATACTAACCAATCTAAATCGCGAATGACATATAGAGACCTATATGTGTGTCCATTTTGTGCAACAGGTTGGGCGGATAACAGATCCCATTGATTCAGGATTATGGGTGGTTTAAAATGGATCAGATCTCAAAACAAAACAAAAAATCAGTGTCAAACTCAAATCGATTTAGACCACCCATTACTCGAGGGACTGTCAACCCACCTGCTTACACTCGGTATTTTGTGGTTTAATCGGTTTTCGGGTGGATCGATTATTTTGTCCACCCCAAATAACAATGATGGATATTCGATCAAGAAGACATATAAAGTCTTGATTCATAATAGGGAGAACATTTCTTCTATGTTCTTCGATATCATTTGGAACCAAAATGGTTTTGTTGAAGGTATACTTGTTTGTGTGGAGATTATTGTATAAAAGGTTACCATATAAAAAAAATTATTGAGAGGTGAATTAATTTCATTTCAATTGCACTAGTTTTGGTCGTGCTTGGGGAGCAAATATTGGATTGGTTAGGTTTTTGTTGTATTTTTAGCCATGAAACTTGTGATCATCTTGTTATATAGATAACTTGTCTTTAGACCATTTGAAAATCAATGGTATAATTCAACCTATTTTTTGTTTAGAGGTTCCGCTTTCATAATGTTGTTTGTCTATTGTTGTTTTTATAATCGACTTTAATATATTTCGTTATTTGAGGTACACCTTATATTTCAAGTAGTCATTTGTAAATAAAATTATTTTTTACTATTTAAAAAAAAGTGAGGTTAGTCCCCGAACTGATGTGGTGATTGATTTCAAAAATAACACTGTAAAATATTTAAAGTATTTTAGTTGGAAGTAGTATTTTATTAATTTACAAAATTATCTTTTAAAGTATGTGTAGATTATTTTAATTAAAAAAAACTCATTACACCATATATGATTTTGTTGGATCTTTTATTGGAGGTATACTACAAATCCTAAACAATAAGAAGATGAAATCGATAATGATAAAAATTGTACAAATAAACTCTAAAGCGTGTGTATTATATTAAGTTTTAGGTTCAATTTGCCCCCGTCAATTTATGTCTATTCTATGTAATCATGTTAACCAACGAATCACCTTCAAGATACTTTGGAATCTTTAAAGTGAATTGCACATTTACATCAATGTTATTGATCAATTATAGTTTACAGAATAAAGTTAATTCATTTACTCTCATGCACTAGAGAAACTTAAAAGATGACTTATGTAAACATGAAAATTAGGGATGAGAATAAGTTGATTCAAGTTAAGCTTTGCTAGGCCTGAGTCTGGCCTGCAAAAATTCAAGATCTAAGTCTGGTATGTGACATGTCATAGACTTACTTTTAGGTATGAGTATGATCTTGATATAAGTATGGACTCTTAGCCTATATAAAAACATATTTCATTTTAATATTTTTAAATAAATAAACAAACATATATTTAAATAGATTAACGAGTTAATATGTCAATGAAATTAATGTTTATTTTGATATTTAACTTAACATTTTAAAGAATATGACTTTATATTTAAATTATATTTTATAGTAATACATTTAAATATGTCAAAAAATAAATAAAATTAATATACATAAATTATTAAAAGTTGAATATATAATAAAAAAAATCAAATTTTAATATAATAATGATAGTATTAAAAAAATATTATTTATATTTATTAAAATAGGTCGTTCTAATTGGCATAAAAATTTATTATGTAATTTGTAGCTTAATATTTTTAACAGATAGATCTATTAAGAAGTTTTGATCTTATCTGTTTAAGATAAAAATTTGACTTCGAACGATCTAACCTATTCTTATTTTTAATGAAAATCATATTATTTAAAATGAATCAAAATATTATTTGTATCAACTATTTTAATGAATTTTTTATTTACATGTTAAAAAATTTAAAGAGCATTTTCACGTTAAATAATTTGATATTTTGTAAATTTAAAACCTCACATTAATCTGTATTAATAATTTCATAGTGGTTCATCTATTAAATTTGTTTAGTGGGATCCACTGCTGATAATTTGCCACGTGGATTGTTGGGAGCAGATTCCCTCGTTTTGCAACGACTTTCAAATTCAAATCGATAGGAATAATCGATTATCCGGTTCATGTAAACCCAAACATGTCCTTGCATTTCGGTAAAATAAAAAACTTTTAGTTGCACTTTATTGTTCAAATGTCAAATTTGTAAAAAAAAAAAGTTAACACATAATTTACTTATTTTAATATACTTTTTATATCCATCGAAATTATTAACATGCTGTAAATGATGATAGTGATATTTTTGAAGTATCAACATGTTTAAAATATCAATTGCGGTATAGATGCATTTGTATTCTAGTTTTTACTTTTAAAAAATTTATTAATTTATTTAAAAAAAAATTTTGACTGTATAAATTTTTTTAAGTTAATGACATTTAATTAATGAAATAATTATAGTCTTAAACACATTAATGACATTTATTTTGAATTATTAAATTATTTTAGTAGTTTTTTTGTAGAAAAAAATATATTTAGTAATTAACGAAAATGAAAATATTGATAATCTGTTTGATAGTCCAGGTCGTAGGTGATAAATGGGAATTCAGTTGAAGTCCAATATTTTAAAGCCATGTTAACCTGAAAAAGTGTGTTTTTTGAAAAGTACTTTTTTACTGCTTTTTCTGGGTCTTCCTATGTGAGCTGTTCCAAAGGACAAAGGTCGCTGACTCTGACACCCCTTCACAGTCATTGCATTGCCAAACAACACTGTTTCCTTTAATTTTTTATTTTTTTTTCTTTCAAATTCTTTAATTTGTTCTAGTTCTAGTACAGAAATATAAATTTGAAATTGCTCATATATTATATTATTTTTTTAAAACAAAAATATTGCTTAAAGGCCATTGTTAGTAAGATTTTTTTTTTTTTTATAGATTATATATGATTATTTCTGATAATGTGTTTAAGATTATGATTAACTTTTGATGTAAGATTTAAGTTTATTATATAAATGACTTATTATCATTTTTTTTACAAAATTCCAATGATATAGTTAATGTTAATTTATTTATTTTAATGATATAATTAATATTAATTTATTTATTTATTTTTTGTATAGATGAAGTGGTAAACATCACTTATAACTCATACATATAACTGAAAGTTTTTAAGTTTAAATTTAGAATATGACTATATTGAATCTAAAAACATTCATATTAGTCAGTTAAATTAATATTTATGAATATTTAAATGATTATTAAAGTAGTATATTTATATCTAGGTGTTGCGTAGTAAATGTGAGTTAAAAGTCTAATATTATTTTAAAAAATAAATGTTGAACAACATATAAGTAAAATGATTTATAAATTTAATATATTAATATTTTTTTATTAAGATGTGTTGTCTAATTCACTTGTATAGTTGTTCTTGATTTAATGTGAATAATTCTCGAACTCCTTTTGTAACTTTATAATAGTAATATTTGTAGTGCTTCTCGAGTTTTAAAATATTATTTTTCTTAAATCAAATACTATTTACTTAATTACTTGAGTTTTGAAAAAAACACTATTCACTTACTTTAAATTTTTTTAATAAAAAATAACTTCTACTAAATTATTTCCCTTAATACCATTTTCTAAACATTAATATTGTTATTTCAACCATGATTATACCATCTAGAAATGTCAGATTTCAAAGATGATAAGTAAATTAGATGCACATTGTCTCACATGAGTACATTCACTTACATGATTATTTCTGTTTATGAAGGTACTTAGGTATTTCAACAATTTGAACATTTAATCTAAATAATAAAAAATATTAATTTGATGATTGAATTAATATCATTATTAACTTTTTTAAAAAAATTATATGTATTACACCTTTTAAAATATTTATAACTTTTTTTTTAAATAGAGTAATTTTAAAAAGATTGGCGTTTAATTAAGTGAGAGATCGATGTTAATATTTGTTTGAAAATACGATATAATTGGTGTTTTACAATAAACAATTATAGTGAAATTAAAGCATAAATTAAAGTTTTTAATTTTTATGAAGAAAATATTAAAATGCGATGATTAATAAATCATCTATTTACAAACACACGTTTAATCTCTCCACTATGGTTCACGTTCTTCAAATATTGGATTATTAGAAAGATTCCTTGATTTAAAATTGTTTCACTCCTTCCTCATGCCATCCAAATGTTATTAATTTGAACACTTATCTTATTCTATTATCATGTGTCTATCATCTACAAGTACATTGTCTACAATAATTGAATGAACTATATAGTCGTTATTTTGAATCTATTATAATCATTAATTTCCATGTACTTCTGAATTCAAATAGTATAGTGCATAGTACATACAAAACAAAATAAAAAATGATAAAATAAAAATAACACAAAAATGAAATACTTTTTAAGAAATGAATGTCAAAGTAGTTTAAATGATTAATTTAAAATATCACAAATAAAAAAATGCCTTAGACAAGTGGACCATGCACAATTATTTTAGCATAAAAATATTCAATAAACACATGCATTGTATAAAATTCACAGAATAAGTGAATGATAATTGTGTTTGTAAAATAAAGTCGAATAATAATTATGGCTTTTTTATTTACCATTTTCAATTATGTAGGTTAAAAAGTGGTGATTAATTTTACAAGAGATCAAAAGAGGTTAAGGCTAGTAGAAAAAGTTGTTCCACAACATTAAATATCTCAAATTTTATTTTAAAGAGATATTTATATTTAATATTCAAAAATATTTCAAATAAAATTACTTTAATTTAAAGAACATATAGTAAAAAAAATCTAAGAATGGTGATTAATCATATAACTTTTTATATATATATATAAACAAAAAGAAACACAATACTAGTAAAAAAACAAAAGACACAAAATAATTCAGTTGGTAAATAAGGTCCACATTAATGCAACAAACATATGATTAGAATATAGAAAGATTGTACCAAAAGAAGGTTGGTAAAGTAATTCTATGTCCATTATCAATAATTTACTCATAGATAGAAATCCCAAATGGTCCTGCTTTTTATTTCTTTGTCTTTGTGCATGAAGAACTGATTCCCCTACAAAAGAATAGCTATCTTAGATTACTCTTTTGGAGATTGGAGCATAATGTCTAGTTAGTAGTATATTATAGAGAAAAACATACTTCTATGTATTGGTTAGCTCAACCTAATATTTGAATAAGTAGTAATTAATATTCACTCCAAAAGGAGATTTTGGCACAACATTTAAATATTGCAAAATGTTTCTTTTGAGGCCTTGGATTTGCTATATAGGTTGGAATCCTAGACTATGGTGGGTAGTGGCTGTGAACTTGTGAATGAAGTGTGACTATTGTTAGGGAAACAAGCTTGAAAATAATAATAATAATAATAATAATAATAATAATAATAATATAGTTAATGTACAAAATTTAAGTGTCAACGCATTATAAATATTTAAAAAAAAATATAATTTTAATATAAATATGATAAAAATTAAATATATTTAATAATTTAATAGTTATGACTAATTGACGATATAAAAAATTATTTATATCAATAAAATATAAATTAAATCGTAATAATAATATAGAAAATTGTTTGTTCTATATGATCTTAATTAACCATTTGTAACTTTCTTAAACATGTTTGTTCTATGCCTATTTTCCCATTTATTTGTTGATCATTTGTGCAATTAAATTATTGATTTCAGTAGCTAAATAATTTAATTTTTCGGTGAAAAATTAATTTATTTTTTTACAAAATAAGACTAACTTGATTTATGTTTAATCAGCACCAAACTCAATTAATAAGAGTGTGATATGTGGGACAAATTATAGTTTCATGATATGGTTACTGAATAAAAGGATAACAATTCTAAAAAGCATATGGGCCAGTTAATATGAGCCTCAAATATATCTCATCTCATTTTAATAGAATTGAGTTTTACTTTCAAAAAGTTTTGAGAAGAATTTACTCAAAACTTCTTGTTTGCAACTTTTTTGATGATATGTAGAGACAAGAGGCATCTCTTTCTTATAGGCAGGTACTTTGTGCTATGTATCACTTTTTCACTCACTGTCCATGGCATCAATGCAAGGAGAGATGTTAGCATGCTTCTATGGCCATTATGTCAGTTTTATTTACAAATGTAAAGTGAAAGATATTAATTTGACAGTGATACAAGTAATATTAATTAAGAGATCTTATTGAAAATAATAATTAGTATTGTATTAAAAATTGAAAGACTCGTTCATTTTAGAATTTTTTTTTTGTTTTACAAATGAATTACTCATTGTTGCGGTTAGAAATATGCTAGGCCAAATTAAGTTTTGTAATACCTAAATCTTGCCTAATAAAAAAAATTAATGACCTACATCTCATCTATTATTTGTCATGAACTATTTTTTTAGTTTTGATTCTAATCAACTTGAATCAAATTAATCACAATTGAAATAAGTACCAAGAATTTGAGGGAAAAAAGGTGAATCATATTTCTTCTCATCCTCTTAATATCATTATGAATTTAATTGTCAAATAATCACAACCGTTATATCATTAATAATGTTTAATTTTTATCATAATTACTTGTAAAATCATTTACATAATTATTTATGGTTAATTGTGTATAAAACTTTTTATACATACAAATTAAATTCTATTTTTATCATCCATAATCTTCTTTGGAAACAAATTAGGAGGCCAAATAATGATGTTGATTAATTGCAGAAAATATGGATTTGATTTTGAGGTCATGTGACTAAAAATCATTCCCCACCATTCTCTCATTTTTGTTGGGTTGTAAAGGTTGCAACCACCAAAAAACATGGAAGAAAACAAACAAATAAATTGAAAATGATGGTACCACCAACACTATAAATTGTCCCATTCAATTTAATTTTTGTCTATCCATGTGAATTTTAATTCAAAATTTAACACTACATACCAAGTGAAAAATTATGACCACATCAAATTCAATTCCCTAGTGCTACAAAATTTTCTTGAACCATGACAAAATGCATGACCAAGAATTGTCTTAATTGGAGAAAAGTTTATTTGGAAGTTTTCATTTGTCTATGTAATTATGGGTCTTTTGCATTGCATGTGTGCATTGTTGCATATGCATACCACTTAAACAAAGGCACTCTTTTAGGGTGCTATTGGTTAGGTCAACATCAACTATGAAGAGCATCTCTTTTTGATATTGAATATGTAGAAAGTTTGGATTTACATTCACATATTGGTTTATAAGAAAAAGTGTGAAAAAGAAACATAAAAAAAAAAGTAACAACCAAAGATTCCAAGCATAAAGCTGTAAATGATAGTGATGGCCCAAGTATCTAAGTTAAGTAAAAAATATTACTTGCACCTTTATTCCATTCTATCTTTAGACGAATTAATTAATGTTCATCAACGATCAATGTTAAAAATATTTATATAGTTAATACATCATAATTATTTTTAGACATATATGATTTTAAATATAATTATTAATTATAATAACAGTTAAATATCTATTATGATAGTTATGATTGATTAATAATGTAAAATTATTTTAAATTAAATTATTAACTAAATATACCATGTTAAATATGGAGTTTGAGTTTTAATATATTGAATATATTTTCTAACCTAAAAAGTAGAATAAATATAGTTTTTGCTCATCGTGTTGTTTAAAAATAAAAACAAATTTACAAAATTATATCGAAAATTAATGCTTATTTGACTAATTTATCATGCAAACAAATCGAATAAGAATAACCTCAACTAATTAGGTTATATTTAAACTAAAAGGTTACTTTTGTTACTAACTAATTTTTGTATGATCACTAACATAGCAAGGTTTATTTGTTAAGAATTCCATAATATATCAAAGAAAGAAAAAAAAGAATATTTGATGGTTTTTTATCTTATAAGATGTGATAAGTTTCCAATTAAATTGATGATGATTGATTCAATTTTAATTGAAATTTATTAAGTATTTGAGTCCAATTATTTTATTTAAAAATATATTAAATATGTAAGAATTGTGAAAAATAACTTGTGATTTGTATCAAGACTTAAATTTTATCATTTCATAAAATTGCAATTACAGTATGTATAATACAATTGTGAATAAATAATAAAAAATGTAATAAGTGTTATAAATTTAACAATGTAGTAGCCTCCTTCAGTTCCATTACCAGAATATTAAGGCCTGCCCACTTTCTGCCAGGCCCAACAAGTATACATCACGTGGGCTTTGTGCGTGTTTAACAATGTATATTTTTCTCACTTCCTAACAATGCACCTCTAAATTAATCAATCTAAATAAAATTTTGGGAGTTGAGTATTCTATCTGCATCCCACACTGAAACCTACCACCCGCAATCAAAGTGAAAAATATAATTTTGCTATTTTAATCATTTATAATAAATTTCTAAATTTATAGTTTCAGAAAGTTTCAAAATTTTGAAACTTTTGCAAGTTTCAAATTTTTGAAATAAACATTTCGAAAATTTAAAAAATTTCAAAAGATTTTAAATCTAGAAAACTTTGAATGTTTTAAAATTTTATCTATTTTGAAAGTTTCATATTGCTCGAAACTTTTGAAAATCTGGAAAATTTATATTTCGAAAATATGAAAATTTTTATTTCGAAGGTACGAAAAATTCGAGTACCTCTTACTTTTTTATTTCAAAAATTTAGAAATATTCAAAAATTATGGTGAATTCTTTAAAGTTTCGAAAGATGGGGTGAAAAAAAAAACCTGAAAGTTTTTTAGAAAATTAAAAAAAAAAAACAAAATTGTATTTTTAGGTTGATCGAAGAAGTGACATCTTTAGGTATGTGGGTGGAGAGTAAAATACTCTTTGGAGTTTTTAAGAAGACAAGGAGACGGAAAAAGAAACTATTGCTTAACAATACTGGATTTAGGCCCAAACAATATTAACAATGGGAAAAATTTCCCCTGTACCCCCAAAATTTGCCTTGTACCCCCAAAAAAATTCGAAAATGCCAAAACTACCCTCAATAATTTTTTTTTCTATTTCAAAGAAAGTAAAGGTAATTTTTTTTCTCACCATTTTGTCATTCATCCTGCCGTAAAAAAGATTTTCGGTAGGTTCCATTTTTTCGGTAACTACTGGAATACTTGTAACAAGATTTTCGGTACAGAGTAAACTTCCGGAAATATTAAAACCCAATTTTCCGGTACATAAGGGAAAAGTTGTCTATCGAAAAACTTAATTGACAAGTATTTCGGTACAGTAGTAGATTCCAGAAAACTTCATTTCTAAATTTTCCGATACAGACCAATTTTTTTAATTTTTTTTAAAGTTTTTTTTAATTTTTTTAAAATGTTAACAGATATGGATAAACCGCTACTATTAATGGACAAAACATGCGTCGATACTACAAATATTTTTGACACATATCAAGTATGAATAAATATATTTAATATTAATATTATAAAAATATATTATTGTGATTAATTATAATTTATTTTATTTCAGATATCTGATTCAAGGGATACTGTTGTGAAATAGACAAAAGAAATTCGTATAAAAAAATAAAGTTACTGTTATTATCAGAATATTAGATATAGAGACGGGTGAGAAAGGATGGAGAAATAAATTAGTATTAGGTTGTGACAAAGGGGGAAAATACAAGTGTGTTGCTAGTTCTATTTGAAGTTCAAAAAAAAAAATGTGATTGTCCTTTCAAGCTTAGATCAAAATCATTAAAAGATGGTTCAAGATGGATAGTTAAAGTAATTTGTGGAATTCACAACCATGAATTACCTGATACTTTGGAGGGGCATGCATATGTTGGACGCTTAGATGAAGAAGAAAGAAAGCATGTTCATGACTTAATAAAATATAATGTTGCACCGAGACACATATTACTCTCATTGCAAGACCGAGATAAGATTAATGTTACTAAGATCTCACAAATATATAAATAGAGAATTATCATTCGATTGCACGTGAGAGGTAATAGAACAGATATGCAACATTTATTCAAGTTAATTGAATATGCAAAATATGTGTGTTGGAATAGAAAGCATGAAAACTCCGATGTTATGAGAGATATTTTTTGGGCGCATCCAAATTCAGTGAAGTTGTTGAATTTGTTTCCGATTGTGTTGATTATGGGCAGAACCTAAAAAACCAATAAATACAGAATGCCATCACTTGAAATTATTGGTATGACATCAACAAATAAGACATTTGTAGTTGAATTTGCTTATTTGGAATGTGAGCGGGAAGAAAACTTTTGTTGGGCATTAGAGAGACTAAAAGATTTGTTTGTTACACAAAATAAATTCCCTCAAGTAATTGTGACAGATAAAGATCTTCCGTTAATGAATGTTGTTAATTTACTTTGTCGACTTCATATCAAAAAAAAATGTTTGAGCAAAATGCAAGCAATATGTCTTAAATGATAGACAAGAGTCAATATTGAATATGTGGAAAGACATTATGTATTGTAGTGATGAAAAAGAGTATATGATGCGCTTGCATATGTTTGAGCAATCATCTATTGATACTAAATTGTTTGTTGATTATGTCAAAGAAACTTGGTTGCCTCCACATAAGGAAAGATTTGTTGAAGCATGGACAAATAAAGTGATGCATTTGGGGAACACAACGACTAACAGGTATTTAATATAATTTTATTATATATTGTTGAATTGTATTATAGTTTCTAATGTATCTGTAAAATTTTATTATAGGGTTGAGTCAGATCACTAGAAACTGAAGTTAATGTTAGAAAATAGCATGGGTGATTTGTGTAAATGTTGGGAGGCTATGAACAACATGATAAGGTTGCGACATAAAAGAATTAGGGCCTCGTTTCAAAAAAGTTTTTATGATGAAGAGCATGAGCACAAAAATCTATTTTATCAGAGATTGAATACATTTGTATCAACAGAAGCTCAAATATGTATTGATGAAGAATACGACAAAGTTGAGTGGGTGGGTACTGACAAATCTATATGTGGGTGCTCTCTCATAATGACATACGGATTACCTTGTGCTTGTGAATTGGGACAATATAAATTAATGGGTGAACCAATTCCTCTAGATTCTGTGCATATTTAATGGAGAAAATTAAGCATGGAATGTAAACTCACTCAAGACACAGAAGATAGATCATAGTTGGATATGTCTACTAAGATGAATGCCTTATGGAAATGATTTCGATCACTTGATGTTATTGAGAAATGAGTGTTGAAGAGTAAAGTGCATGAACTTGTTTTTCCAAGTACAAGTTCAATGTGTTCACCACCTGAAAAAGTCAAAATCAAAGGAAGAGTGAAGAAGAGTAAGGGTATGAAGCCGGATGGATATGATGTATATCGAGACCCTTCTTACTTTGAGCATGTTAATGCAACATATTGTGAAGATATTAGTTCCCAACGCTCTCAGTCATCAAAGAAGAGACAAGTCTCTCAATCAAAGAAACAACCCTCTCAGTCATCTCAATCTTCAAACCATTTGTTATGGAGACAATTTCCTGATATTATTCAGCTATACATTGATGACATATTTGACGTGGCAGCGGATGGAAATTGTGGTTTTCACGCTATTGCATTATTGCTTGGTTTCGGTGAAGAGTGTTGGTCTTTGGTCCGCAATAGATTGGATCAAGAGATTGCTTCTCATGTTACTCCATATGATAGATTGTTCACATGGCGCATTAGAGAAGTAAGAGATTCCTTGATGATATTCGGCTTAGGTGTTCAACCCATGGATAAATGGTTGTCCATACCTGATATGGGTTACGTGATAGCGACAACATATAAAGTAACTAACATACTAATATTTCATAAAGTGTTCATAAAATAACCAACATAACAATAGTCATCAAAAGTGTTACTACTAACTAGTGTGACTACGTGATAAATACAAAGCTTTATAAAAGTGAATATACAACTCATCATCTGGACTAGCTTGATGTTCACTTAACCCCTGTTGTATAAGATCATCGGTCTGCTGTAGGATAGGTGGCGGCTGTGAACTAGAAGCATCTGCACTGATGGGCGGGACACTATAATGTGGGACCTGAGGTACACCATCTGGTTGCACCAGCAGTGGATGAGACATCTGATAGAACCACTTCAAATATCCATCTTCACACTCAGATGGATATGTAGCTAGACGAAGCTTGTGAAATAGCTCTATCACTGGCGTCACATATCCCAACCATTTCACATCTACATCAAATAATCTAGCAGGATCTGGAAGTGGCGGTGAATGAATATATTGGATATATCCAAATTGTCTCAAACACCTTTCTGGTAGATATTTTTCACTACGGTGCTTCATAATCGGAGGCGGCCAGTATAAAGCGTGATATCATCAAAAGGAATGACACCTCTATGATTCTCCCATGGTCTCCATATAACATCTGCATGTGTCAATGCATCAATAATACTTATGTATTCATCGACCTTATGCTTACCGTGTTTGTAGCACCATCTATTCATTCTGGCAAAACATTCCACGTCAGCACCCTATTGCAAATATTCAGAAAATATCCGTAAATCCAACAGTGTTACAAATAAAAATATTAAATAATTAATACTAATAATTAAATATAACATAAATAAGTTAAATTAATAATTAATGCTAAAAATTAAATATAACATAAATAAATTAAATAAATAATAAATAATTAATACTTATATATAATTGATACCTGAAGCAGCGTCATATATCCACCTAGTTGTTTGGTGTCATAATAGCAGGCATATGAGAGGTAGTCATAAAGCACCACTAGTGCAACAGTACCCCATGCATATTTATATGTACTGTTTAAATATCTAAATAAAGGAAGGTACTTCACATCAACTAGAGTATGACTCTTATCAGCAAAAATAGTACTCCCAACTAAATTCAACAAATATGACCTAGCAGCACAGTCAAACTCTTTGCTGCACACTTCCTTATGAAGACCTCTTTTAACCAATCAAGTCTATAGTGTACACCTTTAGTCTTTTTGGTCTCCTCCAGGTCTCTTTCGTGGTCACTCCTAATAGATGGATGGCAAGATTACATGCCGTTACTCTATCTACATCGGGTAGACTGTAGAACTCACCCCTAATAGGCAATCCGAGAATATTGGCAACATCATCAAAAGTAATCGTCATTTCACCAAATGGCATGTGAAATGACGATGTCTTGGAATGCCATCTTTCAACAAACGCAGATATCAGGTTGTTGTCGATCATCTTCAAACTACCCCGTTGTAATGAGTTCAGACCTAACAAATTCACTCAATTCTCTATGGGTCGTGGAAGTACCGGCAGAGTAAATTGTTGCATTTTCTTCTCATGCGCAACAATTTTCAGCAATAATCGCTCTTGTATACAAAAGAAATAAAATTAAATTTAGACAACAAATATTAATTAATTTAAATATTTTTAATGTATTATAAGTAATAATTAATTTAATATACCTCACCAAATCATAGTATAGCTAAAATATGATAACGGTATCATGTAAGGACAGACAAATCATAAGGTCCTCCAGGATACCGGGTGAGCTCACCATGTCCCTCAGTTCCATCATGTTCCTCCTCCATATGCTCTCCCTCATGAGCAGGTGCAGCCTCCTCCTGCTCATGTACATCCACATACTCGTGCACCATATGCTCATGTACCACATCTTCCTCATGCACTATAGAAGGCTCCCCTTGATCATGATGTCCCTCATCGTCGTCTTCAATAATCATACGTCTTCTTCTCCTTGAAGTTGTCGGTCGAATCCTCTCTGGGGGATTCATCGGAGTCGATGTAGAAGTCTTAGTGTCCCGTGTAATTCGTATGATTTTGTCGTCTATTCCTCGTGCACCCACTGAAAAAGAAATAAATCACAATTACTTATAAAATTATATATATATACACACGTAACTTTCGAAAAACTTGATGTTCAAGTTCTCCGGTAACTACCGGAAATGTTGGCCATCAAGTTTTCCGGATCACTCTTCTATACCGGATAACCTAAAAAAATGTTTTCCGTAACACTCTTCTGTACCGGAAAACTTCAGACAAGATTTCTGGTAATAGCTTCTGGACCGACAAACTTTAAAACAAGGTTTCCGGAGTACATCTTCTGTACCGAAAAACTTGTTTTTCAAGTTCTCTAGAAATTTGGGAAAAAACTTACTCTTACTTCCGGAAATGTAAAAATGTGAAATAGTAATTTTATGGAGGTTTTATTATTTATACGAGGACAAAATAGTCATTTCATTCTTAATTTGGAGGGGGTATAGGTATAATAAGGAGGGTACAAGGGAAATTTTTCTAACAATGGATGGGATTAGAGTTTTTAGGGCCTAGTTATTTTTGTTGTTTTATGTTTCTAATTGTTTTGATAAAATAAATGTTAGATAAAACATTATGATAGTTTTTCAAAATAAATTTTAAAAATAGATAGAATATTTTCTAATTTTATTTTTTTTATAAATGCGTTATCTATTATTAGCTTTCATCTTTCTGTCTACAAAAAAAGCATAGCTATATATCATCCGAGTCATCCATGTATAAATTAAAATTTAAAATAATGAGAATAATATGATTTTAATTATGTTTATTATTTACAATATGTTTTTAATAATTTGCTTTTTCTTAAGAATATGTTTTGAATTATGTTTATTATTTACAATATGTTTTTAATAATGTGAAATTATATAATTTTAAATTTAATCAAAGATATGTTACCTTTCTTTTAAAGGGCAAATATAATGTTTCTATATATTTTATTGATTGACAAACCCAATTAGAGGAACAAAGCTGAATCGTTCCATCTTGTGGATTGAAGGCCCAAGGCCTGTAAATAATGCAATAGTTTTAGGCCCAAAATAATTACTTGGGAGTATTAGTTTTACCTCCTTAGAGACAATTTCACATGGATTAAGAAGATTGTATATATAAAAGAGAAAGTGATACTTTTGCTAAACTATTTTATTAAGTATAATTGCATTAATATTAAATTAAAGCAGTGTAAGTAGTATTAATTAAAAAATACAATTAAAAAATAATAATTAATGCTATATAATAAATTGAAAAGATCATTTATTTTAAAACATTTTTTTATAAAGATAAAGTATCAACCACCCTTGATAGTAGAATCATTTTGTATAAAAAAAAATAATAGGTTGACTCATTAAGGAACTTTCAACACCTTCTAATATTATTGGGATGTATATTTGAAATGAATGATAAGCCTCAATTAGTACCTTACATGTGAAAATTCATCCTCCCTCATATAATTCACACCCTTAAAATTGTGTTCTTATAGTGATCTTCTTTTTTATTTTTGTCAAATGATATATCTATCAAAGTTTTACTCAAACAAAGGTCTTAATTACTTTAAGACATTTTCACATTTGAAATCGATAGCTATGGTTAAGATTTTGTTGGTTTTGGCTTCCATTCATGTTTGACATCTTCATTAATTAGATGTCAACAATGCATTTTTTTTGCGGTGATTTTTATTAGATATATTATTAGTCACACTAGTTAGTTAGATCAAGTAGTTAGTTGTTAGTTAGACTAATTAGTTGTTTTTATTGGCTATATAAGTCTCATTTTACTTCTTTATGTAACAATGATTCTCTTATAACTCAATATGAATTTCATTTTATTTTTCTCTATTTCTCCCTTATTAATAACTTAAATCTAAAATCGTAATAATCTTCGTGAAGTTATTTACATAAATCTAAGTCAGACCAAGTATATAAGTTTTTCAAGAAAGTATGACTATTCATGGTCTCAAGCAAAGAACTTGATAATGGTTTGAAAAATTAAGCTATTCTCTTCTAGTTCATGGATTTATCCAAGTATATCATACTTTGTTCAATGAATCTAGTCTAGATTCCTTCGCAATATTGCTTGTTTATATGTATGATATAATCTTGGTTGAAACTTTTTTTACGGGTTTAGATGAATTGAAAGTTTTTTTACTCAGTTTTTTACATCAAGAATCTTGAATAGTTAAAAATTCATTCATGGCCGAAAGTGACTCATTTTTCGAGAGACATTTAACTTTGTCAATGCAAGTATTGCCTTGAATTGCTTGAGGATTTAGGTCTTACCAATTCTAAACCAATTTCTACATCTATAAATCTCGCTACCCATTTCCATTAGGACTTGGGGTCCGTCTTCCCAAATAAAGATAACTTATAAGAGTTCGATTGGTCACTTATTATATTTTACCACCACTCGTCCATTCATGGCTTCATCTACCAAGACACGTATTTTACATCAAAATTTTGACGCTCAACAAAAACTTTTCATATAATTATATTTATTTTGAGTTGGATTTTGTGGTGTTAATTTATTTAATTGGATGCAAAAAATTAGAATAAGTTCAAAAATGCAAAACTTTAAATTAAGGACCAAACTAAAATGACAGGAAAAATAAAGAGTGAGTTGGCTTCCATTAAATAAAGCAAAATGCCTTAAGTGAGATGTATTGTACATTCAACTTTGAAGAGAAAAAAAACATTGGTGAGATGATTGATTTCAAAGAGTTGGAGCCCTCTCAACATTTCCAGCAATGACAGTAAGCAAGTTGTTGCCAAAAGGGTCACTGAGATGTTTAGCAATATTCTCAACAGGACCTTCTCCTGTCACATAAGCTTGAATGAAGAAACCAAGCATGGCAAACATTGCAAGTCTTCCATTCTTGATTTCCTTCACCTTTAGAATTGCAGCTTGGTCTGGATCATTTGCTAGTCCCAATGGATCAAATGGACCACCTGGATGAAGCCTGTCTTCCAATTCCTACATCAAATACATTGGTGCATGAGTTAGTTTGACCTTATAACCTCGAGGAGTAGAGATCAGGTCTCCTCGAGAGGAATCTGATATCATATTAAGTTTTTATATTTGACCTAATTCATCCTTATAAAACTGGCATATAAAGTAAAACATGTCTCTTTATAAACTTTCTTTCAGGTCTTATCTCATTTCAGTTTTTTTCGAGATGGTTGATTTGGATAAATATTAAGCTTCCTTTAATTACATGAGTCTATTCGTCATATACTAAAGTTTTACACATACATCTGATCAGATATCAATATAATATCATTGATATAAATTTTTATGGATATAAAAAAAGGTTGAGAAAAATATATATTAACAATGGCTGTAAAGAAATATTGAAATTAACATACCAGTCCATTGGTAATTCTGTAGTACTCTGCACCTCCCAAAAGAACAACCTCGGCAACAACAGCAACAATAAGGTTGATTGGGATTGGTTTTCCAAAGTAGTTCAATGTGCCACCATCAAGAAGAAGAGCTCCTGTCTACATTGATTTCAAAAAAAAAAATTAAATTAAATTGGCTTAATGTAAAAAAAAATAAAAATACAATCACAAAGTTTTCAATGAAGGTGAGTTTATCTGAGACATGCTATATATTGCTATGTGTTAAATTGAAATGTTGAAAGTAATTGCAATGAAAATAAAGTAAGATCAATTGTGCATTAATTAAGATGAGAAAAATATATGGAAATTTCTTTGGTGAGTATCAACAATAATCAAAACCGAGTTTTATTGCACTAGGGCATGTTTTGATTAACTTATTCGAGATTATCTACTGACATAAGTATTTGTGAGACTGTATGGGATAATTTATGGAAACAATTTATGACATGTTCATCAGTTGTTTTTAGCTTATTCCCTTAAGTTTTTTAAGATAGCTTACGAAAACAGCTTATACCTTATATAAAAACATTTTGAATTTATTTTATCTTTTACGATAGAAATAGCTTATACCCAAAAACTTATATGTTAAGCGTTTATACTATAAATACTTAATTAAGTTGTTTATCCAAACATAACAGATATATGTCAGCTACATAGATAAAACGATATCCTAATATTCTATCATATTGAAATTCATTGGTTGAGTTTCACACAAAAATAATGCATTAATAAAGTAGATGCTTTGAATGTTCAATTAGAGGTTTATAAACCTTGAACCAAACAGCTTCAGGACCACAGTTAGCTCCATATTTGTTGAAGGCCTCAGGAATGATGAATCCAGCAGCACCAAGCATTGCCCATCTAGCATGAATCAACTCATATGCCTGATATCTGCATATAATTCATGTAACAATATAAGCATAAAACACGAGCGCACGCGGAAACACATATATATTTGTAATGTATCTGTGTGTCTATCTATTCACACAGATACATGTGCATATGTATGTAGGTACTCCATTCAGAATAAAATATAGATAAAAATAATAGTTGAAAAGTTGATCTATCAGAACTAAATTTTTACTAGATACATCAATCCTTCAACTATCATTTTTGTTTATATTTCATTCTAAAGGGAAAATGTATCTGAGTACGTTGTAAGATTAAGTCGTACTTGGCGAAGTCTTCGGGCTTCTTGCTTAGACCAAAAGGGTCATAACCATAGCTGCATAGACACACATATAACATATTAAGCAAAATAAAAACCAAAATTTCAATATTAAAGTTAAAGAGTTTGAATGTGAATGTGAGTTAAAAGGGGCATCAATGGAGAAGTGACATACTCTCCAGGGACTTCTCCAGTCAAGTACTCAGGGATCTCAGATCTGTCCAAGAGACCATCTGGCAAGAAGATCCTTCTGTCAGGACCTGCCACCAAAAGTTTTATCAACAACTTTTCAAATTTCAATCACTCATAGAGTCTGTTTGATTATCTTTTCAAAAACAGTTTTTTGTTTTATACAAATTAAAAAAGTACAAATTTTGTTCTATGGACTTTTAAAAATAGAAAACTATTTTAAAAAAGTATAATCAATAAAGTCTTCAATCTTTCTACTTTAAAGTGTATCTCCGGATTGACAATAAATTTGATAAAATTACAATGAGATAGTAATTTTACTAAAACTCTAAAGCATAACTTATACCAAAATCACGTCACACTGTAATTCTATAAAACTTACTGTGAATCCAAACATACACTAATGTGTGTCATTTTAGTATTTACATGCTATAGTTACAATATTAAAAAGTTTTGCATATGCCATCTAAACTGTGACATTAAGATTTTTTATGTGTCTGCGGCCACAAACGCTACATCATATACATTTAATTATAGTGATTCTTTGCAGTACCAAAGATGCTTAGAAATGTAAAGAGATAAGACATATTAAAAAAACTAAACAATAAATTATACTATAAAATTTCTATAAACAAAAAGTCATATATATTTCAAAAAAAGTAACATCAAAATACACATTAATTATATTTGCTTACTTGATGAATACTTAACCTTAGAGAACATTGTGCATTGTTAAAGAAAACAAACTTAAACAATGAGATATATAACTTATCTCGTTTTATTAAAACTAAGAAAACCAGATACATCAACTTTTCAGCTAACAGTTTTGCTAACATAGAAAACTTGTTGATGACTTACCATACCACTTGGCGAGCTCATCGTTGGCCGGAGTAGACACTTTCTGCTTCGGTGGTGGTGCAGCCTTCTTCTTAGAGAAGAGAGCAACAGTTTTGAAGGTAGAAGGTGTAGAAGGAGAAGGAGCAGACCTTGTAGCACCACTGAAGTTGATAGGGTTTCCAAGCATTTCTGACATGCCAAGTGAAGCAGCTGCAGTTGAAGCAGCAATAGAAGCCATGATTTTTTGGAAACCCCTTCAAAAAAAATACACTAAGGTGAATGAAATGAATGTGTTGTAGTTCACACAATGGAAGTGTTGAAAAATTATGAAGAAAATGAGGTTGTATATGATGCATGGTTTAGTGGATGTAGACATGACACGTCAGATTCATGATCATGGTTTTTGATTGGTTTATGTTAAAGATGTGAAATCCAATGTTTTGTTTTGATTGGTTAGGATATGATACATGGGTGATGCTGCTGCTGATGTGGTTAGATTCTGACCTGGTTGGTTGCTTGTGTTTGGATAACATGTTTTATCTGTTTCCTCAAGTTTTTTCCTACCATTCATTTTGGGATCTGAATTGCCTGTTGTAGCACAATAACTTAGCTTACGTTGTAATCAATTTCAGCCGTAGATTTAAGATTAGACGGTGTAGATTACAGTGAAACGATATCAGTTGTCGACTAAATCGAACAGTTGATAAATTTAACTATGTCATAGAGTTACAACACAAAATCCAATTCCTTCATTTTCAGCCGTTGATTTAAGATCGACAGACCAGATTACACATTCGATTTCACACGTCAAATAATATCAGCCGTTGACCTGATCAAACTGAGAGATTTAACTACATCACTCAGTTATAGAACAAAATCCAATTCCTTCATTTTGAGGGTTTTTTATTTTGTTACAACTTGGTAGAAATAATGGTAACCATAGAATTGTTGTAACATTTCATTATTTACAGTTTTGGTGAAAATACTTTTTTGTTAGTATATTCTTTTGGGACCATTTGGTGGACTTGTAGTGTGGAATAAGAATTTGAATAAGTCACGGATGAATGATTTGTTACCTTTAATTTAGAAAGATACAAGGTTTGTAACTTCAATTGCCATAAGTAACTTGATGATTAAAAATGGAACAATCACTGCCATTAGAAAAATATTGCAGACAAAATAGTTAGTGCAGTTAGATATCTTGGCCGTTAGATCAAGATCGAAAAGTTCATATTTCAACACTACCAAATCCTATTTTAAATACAAACTTAGAATATGAACCAGCATCCAACAACCAAGATGTTTTGCATGTACGATATTTTAATTGTGTCAAATCCAGATCTTCTATCACAAAAAGTTGTATTCATAAACACACAAACTCGTAATGTGAATCATCCAGTATATTAAAC
This sequence comes from Cicer judaicum, assembly GCA_037974835.1. Classification (NCBI taxonomy): domain Eukaryota; kingdom Viridiplantae; phylum Streptophyta; class Magnoliopsida; order Fabales; family Fabaceae; genus Cicer; species Cicer judaicum. Next base: position 3,399,072 of record JBBPBS010000749.1, read on the forward strand.
ATATATATATATGTGTTATTTTAACTATAGGATTGTGGAATCTCAACTATGTTGACACCTCTGATAATTGGCCACCATTTCGTAGAAATTAATGGCATAGTTCTTAGTTGAATACAATTGTACATAAAAAAATAAATGGACTAATCCATCATCTTCTCCACTTGTCGAGTTCTCTTGATGTTGCCTTGATAAGCTTTTTAGTATTTATGACAATGTCATCCACAAGTGCAGTAATATCATCCCTGAAAATAAAACAATGTTAAAATTATGTTAAAAATAAGATGAAAACCTACCACAGAACATTTCAGACATTAAAAAAAACTTTATACAGACCTAGATTTGCTACAGTTACTACCATCATGCAGTTTCACGCTGTAAACAATATGGGTTATCGCTTTGAGATTGGACAGTTCAGATTACACAGTCAATTCTATACAGTTAATCGATCTCAGCCGTTGATTCAGATTGAACGGTGGAAACACAGTTTTGCGTGACGCTGTTAGAGAGATTGCTATCTTTTTATTTATTTACTAGCAGAAGAACAGACTCTAACGTGTCCATCTGTCTGCTTTCTACCCTTTTATTTTATTTTATTTAGAAAGCATAATATGTAATCATACAAACTACAAAGTAACATGCCTGAAGAATGCATATTCCATAAATAGCTAGGTTGCAAACTTTTCATATTATATCAAAATTCTTTATGAAAACTGGTGGTTAAATCTGATAGTCTTATTCAAAAGCTCACCAAAACTTGCTTTTCAGGGTCTTGTGTTTGTTACATCCTCTACATGTGAACTTAAAAGTCTTATGCCAACAGTTTCTAGCTTTCTAATTACCTAATGCATGTATTGTCAGTCTCAACTTCAATAAATATTTGAACCTAACCACATCCATTGAGCTGTTATTTGGACCAAAATAACTGTACAAATGAATGTTTATTGGTTCATCCACCAGACTAATGTTATTGTCTCCATGAAATCGAGGTCGTCCAATGTCCTTGATTTCTAAGGAGACAGAAACCTAAGTCTCAAGGATGAATCATGAACAATCAATCTTTGAAATGTAAAGATAACAATAACAATTATATCAGACAGAAAGTCTAGTCAATTAAAACAATATAATACAGAACTTTCGTTTCTTTTGGCATTAAAAGTAGAAGGTGGCAAAGAAAAATTGAAAGGTGTGTTAAATAATTATCAGTGAAAGAATAAAAAGAAACAACATAAAATAAGCAAGTAAATGAGTTTATTTGCATTAAGAAAGGCATGAAAATAAGGAAAAGTAGGGAATTTACATACTCAGAAATAATGCTTCGGGAGCCACGAAAAAGATTTCCGACATTAGAGTACCTTCTGTACTCATCTTGTGCAATTCCCTTTCCCATGCCATAACCAAATCCTAAACCAACACCACATCCAGCACCCAACCCAAAACCAACTTGCAAGCCAGGAATTCCAGGGCCAATACCCACTCCTGAAATCAGAAAAGTACTTTGCATGAGAATTTCTGAAGCATAAAACAATGCAGAATCTCCATAGAGATAGAAAATTGTTTAAAACCACAGTTGTCAATCGCGAATTGTGGGAATAGCAGTTATTTTGTTCTGTGTAATAGTGCTATAGCCCAGCTATATAGCCACTATTTTGTCATGAAAAACATATTGCAGAACAATAGCGATTTTTTCAAATTCCTCTATGCTATAGTCGCTATTTAACAACATTGTTTAAAACATCTGTTATAGTATCTAAGCACAACTTAATACTGCATCAACATTGTTTAAATATTCAACATTCTAACATTGTAACGAAGCTAACCACAATAAAAGCAACCAACACAAAAAATCTCGCCACAGCCCAAAATTCCAAACCAAACAAATATAGCATCACAATTCAAAATTGATGGACAAACTACAAATCACAAGAAATGTTCACAACTTAGCATACAAAAAGAACGTAACACATTCCAAATCTATGGACAAAATCACAAGGTCCTCATAGTTAGGGCTGGATTAGGTTTCAATTCATCATAAAGCCCTCCATGAGATCTGAGCAAAAGACAGAGAAAGTACAGCAGATTATCCCAGAAGGGCTCCACTTTTCCAAGGCTTTCTTTTGTTTGTTTAAGATGAAGCAAAAATCCACTAAGCAAAGACTAACACAGATTTCAGTAAAAGTACCCTCATAAAATTCTTCACATTATATAACAAGCATTGTCAATGCTTAATAACCTTCAAACCCTATCAAGGCATGGAAAAAGATATACCATTTCAAGGGCAAATATTCCAATAAAACCAGAAAATTCACAATTAAAACTAAGTCTAGTACACCAAAATGTTTGAACTGCCTATTGATTGATTTTGGACCTGGATTCCCTGCAATCAGGGTAAACCCAGATTCACACAGTCACGCAATTTCATTCATCCAATTAAGGACAGCTCATATTCCAACTTGTCAAAACCGATCAAAAACAAGAAGTCAAAAGATGGACCTCCAAATCAAAATGAAAAATCCAGGTCCACATGGATGGCTCATATTTCGACTTTTGAAAACCAATCGAAAACAACAAGTCAAGACATGATCCATCAAAATAAATTCAAACAAATTCAGATCCATAACAGCACAACTCCATGACTTAAAAGGCAATCAACTTCCCCCCATTTTCCCTCCTTCCCCTTATCTAAATAGAACAATCAAATAAGCAATATCCATGCTTTCATATTCAAGCAAGTAAAGATTAAGGTAAAGCATTCAACAAACATTAAACCTATGTTTGAATCGGTGGTAAAGGGTAGACGATTACACTTGAATAGAATGGAATGACATAACATTCATTTCATAAAATATAACTATCCTATTTCATTTCATTCAACTCCATTCCATTCTACCAAATACCATTATGTAGCATCAACACTTCATATTGAAAACACGTCCGCTATCCAACACCTAAACATATAGTTATAGTCAATTCAATTACTTTCACTTTTCCAAATTATTATCAGTGTCGACATATCCATCTCAGTGTTATGTCTCATGCATAGCTATACCAAAAATCCAAACATACCCTAAAATTTCACAACAACACCCCATCAATGAATCAATAATCATACTACATAGCTATCTCCCTTATAATTTCACTAGTATCACAGTCAAATCATCAATCCTTCTAACAATACCAACTAAACAAAGTTTATAAATATGAAAAGTTGATGCATCTGATCTTCAATTAAGACCAGATACATAAATTCTAGTTACTTTAGTTAGGATTATTGCTTATATTTTATTCTGAAGTGATTAACTATAATCAAACAATTAAAAAAAAAAAAAAAAAACTAATTTAGCAAAAGGGTAATTGAAAAATTGAAAGTTGAAATGATTAGTAGAATTTGAGTATATCTACCTCCGAGAAGACCAAGTCCGAATCCAAAACCACAACCAGCACCAAAACCGAATGCGGGGCCCACTTTACCGAAGTTGTTAGACTTCACAACCGGAAGCTTCCACAACAAACCCCTGTCATCATCACTGTTGTTCATCGTTCTTTCTTTATGTTTTTTTGGTGATGTAAAAATGCAAACACAAATTTAGAGTATCGGATTTGTTTGATTGGGACGCTGCACCAAATACTCATGTGAGTCGTCACATTTATGTATAGTCAAAATAATTTATAATCAATTTGTGAATTTGATTTTTGAATTCGTTTTCCTAAGTTTCTTTTTTTTTTTTTGAGTCCACTAGGTCAATGCATTATACATCAATTTTTTAATTTGTGTTTGCGCTTTTTTCAAGAAAATGTATTTGTATTTGTTTAATTTAAGTTAAATTGCACTTTTAATTCTTTAATCGAGTTTTTTTATGGACTATTTGTTGTTTTTGTTTCTCATCTTTTAGGTAGTACTCCGTTTGTAACATTAACTTCTATTGTCTGATATTAAAAATGTCATTTTTTTTACTAATTCTCTTTAAAAAAATGTCATGCTCTCGTTAGACATGAGAATAGAGTCGGTTTTATCTTTTTACTATCGCACCTCTCTAGTCGATGAAAACATGCATCAGTCTTCGTTGCTTATTCGACGTGAAATTTAAGCCCCTGTCACTCATTCTTATATATAATATAAAATAATAAATTTAAATTCATATTAATTATAATTAATATAATAAAATAATTATAAGTATATAAGAATAAAATTAAAAAATATTAAAATTATATTTTTTATATAGAGAATATTATAATTTTTAATAGACTTAATTGCAGTTTTAGTCCCCATATTTTAACTGAATCGCGAAAATAGTCATTTCATTTTGTTTCTTCCTAGTTTTAGTTCCCAAACAGAATTTTGGTTCAAAATTTGATAAAATTTCATTTTTTAAAGTAGTACTAGAGCATTTATGATCATAGATTTTAAGTACAATTGTTTGTTGCAAATGCATCTTGAGGTATGGTGTGACTTAAATAAATAAATAAAAATGAAATTTTATCAAATTTTGGACCAAAATTCTGTTTGAGGGACAAAAATTGGGGAGAAATAAAATAGAGGACTACTTTCGCGATTCAGCTAAAATAGAGGAATTAAAACTGCAATTAAGTCTTTTTAATATTTAAAAATATCATATATATATATATATATATAATTTAAAAATGACAATAATATTACTAGCGGATGCGGAGTAGATATCAAAACATATTTTCTTCGCCAAAATCAGGACGATTTTGGGTAAATATCCGTGAATGAGGTTTTGTTGTCATGTCTAGTGATTATTGTTGATGTGGTAAATTATAAAAGTAAACGATTCTCAAATTGTTCTTTTAAGTTTTGGAAAAAATACACTTATGATCTTCTAAGTTTAAACTAGTTTTCATATGGGCTCAATTTTTATCTTTTACTACTTTAGTGTCTTACTCTTCCACTTCATCTTTAAATAATTCAAAATTCGAAATTTCAATAGAAAAGTTCAAAACGTCAACCATGTGAATTATAGAAAAATCAGAATAAAAAATTTATCATTCTAATCAGAATTAAAAATGAATTGTTGTAAATAAAGAGAAATCTACCGTACATTCACTAAATATAAATGAGTTGGTCATACATTCGAGAATTAGTTGAAACATTCGAGAACTCGTATCAATATAATGCCATTCAGTACTCATTTTCTTACAAGTACAAAACATGTATATAAAGAGATACATTTAAAAAATATTTTATTTATAATATTTTATAGTTCATATTTAAAGATATTTTAGTGATTTTAAAATCATAATAATTATATTTTATTATTTATCGATTTATTTTAATAACTTCGTATGATTCATATGAATACGAATATTGAAATAATTAATTTAAAATATAACACTTTACAAGTATAAAAACTACAACACTACATAAAATATTTACGTTAAATTACATTTTTAGTCTTTTATGTTTAATTTAATTTTCAGGTATACAAACACCTCATTTAGATGTCAACATTGTAAAAGTCATGTGAAATTTTTTGTACGGAACTAACATATTATGACATTTTTACAAACACACAATAACATAAAAGTTAACTTTGCAAATGAAGTCTCATTTAAATGTCTAAGTTGGGAAGAAAAAAAAAGAGTTATTTGAGAATTAGATCAAATATAAAAGTAAAATAAAAAAATGCAATTTAACCTTTAGTTATTTTTTTTTTTTAAATTTGAAAATTCCATGCATATATCTAAATGGTGAAAATTAAAAGTAATTTGTATATTTATAAACAAAAATTGTAATTATCAATTAATCATAATTATTAGATTATCAATAATATTTAATTTTATAATTATTTTAAAAATTACACAAATAAGTCATTATCATGTGTTGGTGATGTAAATTTAATTTTTTTACACAGATAATAGTAAAGTAAATAGAAACCAAACTCAGTTAAAAAAAATAAGTTGTTTTTTATTAAGAAAAAGGTTGTAGTATTAAATTAAATCAATTAAAAAAAATAAGATCGACATTATTTCTCTGTGACTTAAGAAAATAATATATCAACTTATGTAAATTGTGTATATGCTTAAAAATTAAAGAGCAATGTGAGATGAAGACTCGTAAAATATGATCGCCCAATTTTCTTTTTTGTCAGTTATATATATAAATTAAAGTGAAGTAAATAAGACTTAATTATGATTGTAGAGGTAAAACTTATTAAATTTGTTATCTCATTAGGGACAACTTATCTTATAGTAATTTTGAAATTTTTATGATTGAGAACTTATGATGTGTATTGTGGTAAATCACCGATTTGAGACTCAAAATTGTGAACATCAAATAATTTAAAACCTCAAATTTTCGCATTAGTAATATACTTCATCACACTGTTAAATATATTGAAATATAATATTAAGTGACATTATAGCTTATCCACATTAAAAGAATTTATTTCCATGTTACAAGAATATTTTGTCCACGAAAAGCAAACTTCATGGAGTATTTTGCCTGAATTTTTTACATTTTTGCAGGAAATGATGTATGAAATTATAGGTCCAATGATACATCCTACTTTATTATTTGTTTCTAATTTTGGATATAAATTTGAGACCATTTAAAGTATCAGAAAACACAAACAATTTTTTTTTTTAATAATAGTTTGAATAATTTTCAATTAAAAATAACATTCAATTACATAAACAACTTTTAATAAAGTAAAACTTATAATCAATTTATCATAGGTGACCATATTAGTTATCTAAGAATTTCAAATATATACACACATGGCTCCTAACCAATCTATGGTCGTAGTGATATGCATTAAAGTTTTGGTTCTTAAAAGTGGTATTCACTCTAGTTGTCATTTTTGGAAAAGACCTTCTAAAAGAAATTACTCTCATTTCATGAAAAGAAAATTATGATTAAAGTTTCAAAGTGTTCTTATTTATATTAAAAAATAATACAATTTTATTGTTAAAAGTAGTGATGCTACACAATGAATTAGTTGTTAAATTAGTTATTAAATGAATTGAATTGATACAACTCATAAACTCAATTTATTTACGACTCAACAAAATCATATATCTAGTTATAGGTGAACTCAAAAGGAAATTAAAAGTAATGGAAAAAAAAAAAGAGAATACCACTAGCAAAAGAAATGATAAACAAATGCTAGAAGAATGGGAAAAGAAGAGATATACACAATTGAAATCACAAAAGGGAGAAGAAGGAATGAGAAAAGGCCATGCATCAAGGCTTCTATATATAATGAGTAGTAAGAAAAGGGACACAACTCTAGGGTTAGGGACTTTGAGAAACCTACCACTCATTTGAGTTATACCTCACATCTCCAAAGTACATTAAAAGAGTATTTTACTCTTTCTTAACTCAAATGTTAAATTACATTTCAAAGGTTTACATGATTAGGAAACTTTTGAAATTGTTTTGTTAGTTTTGAGTGATATAAATGTTTGAAATGTAATTTTTTCTCTAAAAATCTATTAAGTTTTTAAAAATATTTTATTTTAAATATAATATTAATTAAATTTGACCTATTTTTTTATGTAATATAATTTTTCAAATTGAATCAACTATGAGTTGAGTTGATGGTGAAGCCCCTACTATTAGATAAAGATAGGCCAAGTTTAATTAATATTTAAATTAACTGAAATATTATTGTCACAATAGTTTTTTGTTTTAACCCTCTAATTCTTAGGGACAAGACGTTTTGGTCTAGAAGTTCAAAAGGAAGATAATTTAAATTTAATTAAAAATTATTCTAATCAGGATTAGAACTTGAATTTTATTGAACGATTTATCTTTAACTAGAGATTGTTAACAAAATGAGTTTAATCATTTGATTATTGTCACAATAATTTAATATATGATTTTAAGTAATTTATGGTCCACCTATCTCGTGGTTTTCTGAATCCATCCTTGAGATCTTGGACACCAAAATTTATAGCAACTTGATATTTGTATATATATAATTTTATAGTAAATATTTTATAATTTAAAAATTATATTACACACTCAATTTAACTTATTCAATGAAGTATCGAATTTTTAAAAAAAATCATGAAAAATTGTAGATTAATCTACTCAATAAAAATTATTAATTAGATTGTTGGATCGATAAAAATTGATGTTTATAAAGATTTATTAAAGAATTACTCTTAGAATAAGATATTTGTATTTCGTATGATTCAATGAATAATCCACTTGTTTGATATGAACTCAATGATAGAATTTTATGATTGATTGAGTTTTATAACCTTTCTTTCTTCGTTGTCTTGTGTCATATTAGAAATCAAATACATGTCAACAAAACACCACAATATTATTAACTTTGGTAGAAGTTTTTGACAATAATCTTGAGAATTTTAATTCAATTATATTTTATATACAATATGCTTCAATAAAAAGGAAGACATAGAGAATAATTTTAAGTAAATTATATTTTCATTAAAGAATTATATATAAAAAATTCGATTTAAATAATTTACATTATAATTAATATTGTTGCTATCGATTTATATTTTGTTGTCAAATTATTCTTAACATCACTTTTTATTAATTTATTCTTTCCTCTCAAATTATTATTATGCACAATTACAAGTTTGTCACATTTGTGTCTATAAGACATTTGAGAACTTTCATTTTTATTAATATTTATGATAAATGTGCATTGATACATGTGTTACATCGGAGAGTGGTGTGACAATGCATTGAGACTTGTGTTGTATTGAGACTTGTGTTGCTTTAGAAATCTCTACTATAATTAATGTGTGTGATATATGTGCATTGAGACATGTGTTGTATTGGAAATGTTCATTTTAATGAATATATATGTGTGACCAAGAGGCATTGAGATATGCATTACATTGCAAACTTCCATTGTAATTAATAAGCTGTGTTAGTAAGCGGCATTGAGACATGTGTTGTAATGTTAAAATTTTAATAATTTTAGATACAAATTATAATATATTTATCATAAAAAATAATGTATTTTTAAGATTCGAAAGATAGTTGGCCGATAAGAATATGAGTGGTGAATTATCTTAATTGTCATTTTAAAATTAGAATTTCAAAGTTAAAGTTAAACGTTCATTTAGTAAGATAACCATTAAATAGCTAAATGACTAAGAAGAGAGATCTCTCATTGAACTTAACATAATGATTCAACTCATCATAGTCCATTCAACAACGCAAAACCATTACATAGTTTAGTGTTTAATACTACTTAACCATAATTTAATTAATAATTTTTAATAATTGATTATTATTGATCCATGATTAATTAATTAAATAATTAATATAACAATCTCTCACTTAAATGAAAATAATTAATTATATAAGAAAATAATTTTTTAACCCTCATTGTAACTAATATAGGTGATAGTTGTGTATTTGATGCATTGGGAACCTCCACTCCTATTTCAAAAAATGCATCTATTAATTGTGTTTTGTGTTTTGAGTGAGATTAGGGTGGAATTTTGGACGGGGTTAGGGTTTGTGGAGATTAGCGCTGAGAGATCTTTATAAATTGGGACATAGATTTCTATTTCAATCTCAATTCAAAAATTGATTCTTGGTGGTGACTTGTGCGTAACTTGTTTAATGTGTTATTGTTGTGTATGAGTCAATGCAATTTTTTTAGAAATAAATTAGTTTCTAACAAAAATTTAAAATATATTTTGTATTAATATATTCAAATTCTTAAATTATTTCTTCTTCAATCAATTAATCATTTTCTATTTATGTAGTGTGTATTCACTACAAAAAACGAGAGAATTGTGTCGGTTTTATAAAATCGGTTTTTAATCTTAAAAAATACTTTCTATATAGTAATTTTCAAATTGTAGTTGTTCTTTATTTAACCTTGGAGAATACTTTCTATTCTTGAAATAGGAAATGTATTTGAAATCTAACAAAACTTTACTTGATAAAGCACCACTTTTTCTCTACAAGGATCCTTCAAATTTTGAAGAAGAACAAATTTAATATGAGACACTCAGCAAGATTCCAATGGAAAGGAGAAACAGAAAAGAAAAATCTATTCAATATGAGCCAAATTGTCATTTTTAATTATTTTTAATAAAAACTGCTATAAGATGTATTCCGCAATAATAAATACACACGATTGATGACAAAAATGTAATTATTATACACCAACAATGACAATCTAAAAAAATTAATTTGCTTTTCATTATAATAATTAAGTTTGATTGTTTGATATACTTATTTTAGTTAGATTAATGAAAATAATCTATTTATTTTATTTTTTTAAAATTTTGGTCTCTCAAATAAAATTTTGATAAATTTTTTTCATGAAATGTAATTCTTTTAAGTCACATCATACCTGTTTATAATTATAGATATAGTTGTTATACCACGAAATTTTAAAGTATCATGTGACTGAATTTTAAATTTAAATTCTGTTTTTGAACTAAAATTAAAATAAGAGGACTGTTTTCTCACTAAGAAAACAAAACTACAATTAATCTTAATAAATATAAAATAAAATAAATGGTTTAGAAATAAAATATATAATATTAATCATCCTTTTTGTAACATTTGTTTCTCTCATTATTTTAGGGCATGGATTTTGTATTGTTATTTTCATAAAAATTGTTATTTTTTTCCATAAAAATGAGCTATAATATACTTAGATAGATTATTATGCCCTATACTTACTGTATTATGTTTTTGGTTATTTTTCTGAAATTGGATCATTAAACCCTAGCAAGATACTAGCTTTATGAATAAAAATGTTAGTATCCATTTTTCTTTTAAAAATTAGCATCTTTGGTGTTTATTGCTCAGTAAGTTTGTGATATTATATATTTTTAAATTAATTGAAAATTCAAGATGTACTTTTGTGACTTTTATTTCATTATGTTTTGTGCAAATTCTATGAATTTGCTGACGAAACTCCTTGAAGTATAAGTTAATAGCTCTCTCTATCTTTATGCCTGATCTGATTGATATCAATTCGACAAGTTGAGTTTTGGATGTATTTGATTTTCTTTTATTTTTATTGAACTGAATTTGATCTAGTTATTGTCTTAGCCATAAAGACAATGAGGTCGTTCTGAAGAGTGTTGTTGATCTTCGTTAGAGTTTTGGATTCCTTTTGTACATTCACTTATGTTTTGTTAGAGTAATGAGTTTCAGTTAAGGTCGCATTGCATCATTGATTAGGAGTATCGAGTTCGATATTTAGTTCAAACAATTATTGGTTAGACTTTACTTACCTCTTAGTCGAAATTCAGATTACCAGGAACCTTTCATTTGGGAACTGACATGTTAAGATGAAAAAAATTTACTTGTTGAAGTTAATGAGTTTCATTTAGGTTTAAATTGACTGAAAGTACTTGAGTTCAATCTTTGGTTTACACAATTCTTGACTAGGCTTATTTACTTGTAGTTTAGGAGCAATAACTAGTATCTTAGTCTTAGACCATATTAACATGTGGACATCTAAAATCTATACTTAGACTCTTCCAATGTTGTCAATCCCGGAACGATCACGCATGATCCTACTATTCTGGTGTGGTGGAGGGGTTGGCCGCGACGCCACCAATCAGAAAAACGGGTTTGACAGTAGCGGTGTTCCCAGCCACAAATCCCTCTATCATCGCAACCCACTATCCCAGCCCAACCCCCTACCAGACCCGCTTCAGGGCTTTTTCAGAAACACGTTTGTTTTTTTTTGTATTCTTCATTAAGGGTATTTAGGTCATTTCGCATCCACTTAAGCCCAAATTTTTATTATTATAAACCCACAAAGAGGCTGGTTCAGCATTGTGAAAAAGAATTTGTTTTCGTTCTTCCTCTGTTATGTTCTTTTGTTGATCTGTTCAGCATCGTTTTGTTCCGTTCTTGCTCTGTTTAGCATCATTATGCTCCTGCTCTGTTGTTTTCGTTCTTTGTGTGACTCTGTTTTGTCTGCTTTGTTCTCTGTTTTGTTGATTACCATTGCTATTCGAACTTGATTTTGATGTTGTATTTTGGTTATTAAGTATGATTACCCTTTAATTTTGTATATTTTGCTTTTTTTTTTTTTTACTATTTTTGTATAAGGTTTGTATTTTATGTTTAGTTTAAATACTGTTTTTTGGCCTTCGCAATAGCAGTCATTTCACTATCCATGACCCCACTATCCCATTTTTAAGATTCTGCGCTCCGCACTGCTATCTAAGACGGACAACATAGGTCTCTTCTTCCATTAATAAGAATTGCTTGGATTTCTTTATGTTTGGATATACTATTAGGAATGTCAAACATGAGTTTTCTCGTAATGTTCAGTTATTTTGAGGGTAAAGATGATAATGAGAACTAGAGCATTATGTGATTAAAACAAGTATTGAACACTATAAAGCATTGACACGAACACCAAACACAACACTGATAATGACACGTAGACACATACAATATTTTGAGAAAATGAAAGTGCCAGTATCGTATCGGTATTGAACACCAACACATGTAGGATACCAGACACATCTACAATCTAAAGTGTCAGTGCTACAGAGATTGAACATGTTTTTAACATTTCTCTTCTCAAAGTGTTCTCCTAGGCTATTAAACTGAATCAGGAACTATAATTATGATAAACAAGTCAAATACTATAAGTTAGTCATGTGCTTTGCATTCATTGTTTGGTAGCTAAAAATCCCTTGTTGAAAAGTGTATATGTTGATCTCTCATAAAATCTACTATCGAGATGAGGTTCAATATTTCAATTGTTTCTTAATACGTAGCTGAAATTCATTTTTTACCTTGGATTATTATGGATAACAAAGAAATTTAAGAATACTAATCTAGAGTGATAAATAAATTAGTAAAGTGTTTTTTTTTGGTTTAAATTGTATAAAATTATATATTCACTCTATTTTCGTTGCATGTTTGTTTCCAAATGATTATCAACTTTGATTTCTTCAATGAAATTGAGTAAATAGTCAATTTAGTCTCTAAATATGTGAAGAGCTGTATTTGTAATTTTGATATGTTCATAGACTATTGTGACAACGCTTTACACTTTCATGGACCAAAATAACTGTTTACTAAATGAAACGAGTTATTTTTTTTCTCTCTTCATAAAATTGCTTTTGTGTTTGTCCTTATTTTGATGTTACAGATGGGGTTGTCCTCCAAGCAAATTTCCATGGACTTATGATGCCAAAGAGACTTGCTATCTCCTAGAAGGAAAAGTTAAGGTAACACCAACTGGAGCAAATGAGTCAGTTGAAATTGGTGCTGGTGACTTAGTTGTGTTTCCTAAAGGGATGAGTTGTACTTGGGATGTTTCTGTTGCTGTCAACAAGCACTATGTCTTTGAATAAATCCTAAATAGAAGGAATTTCATGAATTGGTTTGGTATTAACATTTTTAGTGAAATAAGAACTTTGAAAGTGGTTGTTAAGCTTTTGTTGCTAAAAGTGTTGATCCTTGTTCTTTTCTTTTCCAATTGTATTATTTAGTTTAGAATGTCATTTATCACACACAGACTAATACTCAAATTAATTTGTAAAACCAGAATAATAGATTTGTTAAAGAACATGACACATTAATTTGAGTATTAGTTTGTTCCTTTCTTGGATGCATTCCATTCTCTCATTTTCTCATCTGTTTGTTCATTTATTCTTTCTCCAATCACTATTTTCTTAACTTCACAACAAATTTCATCCATTTTTCCATTTTTCACCACTATGAAATTCATCTTTATTTTTCTGCATTTTTTTTTCATTTTATTCAGTCATTTTTCTAGATCAAAGATAAATACTACTATTTTTCCTTTAATGTCTTCTGTTGCAATATTTTTTCCTATTTGTCTGCACGTACATTAACAAAATAATTTGTTTCTAAAATGGACAAGGTATTTTTATCTTCTTTTATAATTAATCCAGCCCAAATTATACGAGAATTAGTCATATAAATAAATCAATATGCATAAAACATGTTTTTTCCTCGTCATTTGAAGTATGTCTGACTATCTAAAAATTTTCGTTCACAATCATGTTGTATCACAATTTTACTTTCTGAGACAACTATTCTATACTAATTCACACAAATAATTTTTTTTCTTGAGCACAAACATATCAAACCTTACACTTAATTGATAAACCAATTAACAACAAAAATAAGTATAAATCTGAAAATAGCACATAAGTTATGCTAAGAACAAAAATAGTAAAATCAAATATTGTACTGATATATTCGAAGAAGTATAAATTAGCACATAGTTTATGAATATAGTCATATCTTATCTTTCTCAAAATTGCTATGATTTTTATTGTAAAAAAATATTACTTTAAATTAGCATAATAAAAACACTCTTAAAAAATATACAATCAAAAGGTTTTTCAAAAGAAACAATTGACATAACACCCTCCAATTAAAAAGTGGTCTTGAGTAAAAAAAACATAAGTGTCATTAGTATAACAAAAATAAAAAGTACAAAAGAAACTACCGATCATATAAAAATCAATCTTTACATATATATTTAATCCAGTAGGGGCTTGTGTTGATAGTTTGATATGCCTTGACATAAAGAATGAAATGAATATTTAATCACAATAATTTTTTATCCTAGCACCGCTCAAAAGATTTTCAAAACACCTCTTTTTGACTTAGTGAGAAAGGATGTCAGAGTTTGGAAAACCGGTTCTAGTAACATGTATATTGTTCGATGTGCTTACAGTTTTTGTCTGGATGACTTAATTGATACTTCAAATTTCAAAATAGAAGGAAGTTGGAATCTAGTATGGAAGTTAAAGGTACCACCAAAGATTAAAAATATTTTGTGGAGAATTTTGATACTTCAAATTTCAGCCACAATTGTGATTTTTGCTCTTTTGCATAAGTTTGATCATAAACAAGTGGTATTGATGCCAATGATTCTTTAGAGTATGTAGCAACAATGGAACAATTGCATATGGCACAACATCAAAGAGAACTCAATGCAAGTCATCAACTGCGGCATGCGGCTATTGGAGTAGTGGAAGTTGATACAAAATCTACAACGAAGACGAAGGTCATATGGTATAATTAACTCCCCACAATTTGGATTAAACACATTGATGGAAGATATAAATATAATGTAGATGTTTCTTTCTCTAATATCTCTAATCGTGTTGGCATTGATATTAGTATTAGAGATGATGAAAGAAAATATTAATATCTCTAAAATATTATGTTCAATCATTGAAGGAGAAACACTCGAATTATTAAGTACTTTAAAGTAGATGGATGAGAAAAAAAAATATAATAGTGACTTCTTTATATAATGACAAAGGGCACAACTTTAGAGTGAAGGACTTTGGATTGGACTTTACCAACCTTATGCAACTGTACTAAATGCATAAAATATTATCAAAATAAGTCACATACCAAAGCACTCAATAGTAACACTCATTTCACTATCATGTATCTATATATACAACTAACATTATATCAGCAAATATAAATATATATATATATATATATATATATATATATATATATATATTCACCGATATAATGATAGATATTTTTATATTATCTTAAT
>JBBPBS010000749.1:3414584-3424958 GCA_037974835.1 Cicer judaicum
GTAGTAAAAAATGTTACATTCTAATAAGTCCTACACAATTTATATATTATAAAAGAATCGATGTTTATATTTATCAATTATATAATTTATTACTTAAATCGTTGTTAAATTTTGGTGAAGAAAATTTTGAAAAACAATCCAAAATTATAAATAATGACAAACATTGATTCAAAATTTCATATGAAGAAATTAGTTACTTAGAAAAACATTATGGATATTTATTCAAAATTTCTTAATTCATACAATCATCGTTAGCTTCATAAATTCTACTTATATTCTATTACAAACAAAGATACACATTTCAAACTATTATACCTATAAATTCGAAGAAGTATAAATTAACGCATAGTTTATGCTAACAACAAAAATAAGTATGAGTCCATAAAAATATAAATTAGCACATAAATTATGCTAAGAATAAAAATAAATACAAATACAAACAAAATATCTATAAATCAGAAGAAGTATAGATTAACGCATAGTTTATAAATATAGTCATATACTTTATCATTCTCAAAATTGCTACAATTTTTGCCTAAAAAATATTATTTTAAATTAGAATCGTTAAAAACACTCTCGTACAATAAAAAAATCTTTTAAATGAAACGCACCTTATAACACCCTCTAATTAAAAAGTTGTCTTGAATCAGAAAATAAAAATGTCATTCTATACTTAAGTAGAAATGAAACAGATACATTAAAAAATAATAATACATTAAAGATAAGAAAAAGTAAAAAGAAAAAACTAAAAATCATATAAAAATCAATGTTAACATTAGTATTTAACCCACTTTAATTTTTCATATAGACTAGCGTTGTATTCTATAATGTTTAAAATAAAATTGAAAAAAAATAAAGTTTAAATTAAACAATTACACGTTTTTATTGGATTTTTTAAGAGTGAAAATCACTCACATTTAGTTACCAATTTATAAATGTTTTCGTCCTATTTATTATTATTTTTATAGGAATCTATGTATTCATGGTATAAATTAAATTTCACAATATATATATATATATATATATTATAAACTATAAATATTATAGGTTTTTAAAATTAATTGAGCTGATCAAATTTTAGTTTTTTATTTATTACAATCCTCAATCGAACCAATCCACATATCATTTAAAAATTATTAAGAAAAACTAAAAGAATATAGTTAAAATATTATTTAAAATACAATGTGAACCTACCAAAGACTTGAAGGAAATACATATATTGTATTGAAGTAGTTCTATTGCATTGATAAACATTTTTTTACAAATACTTATGTTTTTCCTTCTATCTAAATATCTGATTGTTAGCTGATAATATCTGCATGTAATTATCTTATTGTCTGATTATAATATACTTTATAAGTAGCTTCTTTAGGATAAAGAGTGCAATTATTTTTGGTGTATGATGAGATTATTGAATTGTAAAAAGAGTATCTAATAATGCATGAGATACAAAGAAGAATATGATATTGTGAATATTACAAAAAGTGGTAGAAATTTCAATTGCACCGAATATTTGAAAGCATTAATGCATGTGACTTCCAATAATAAATATGCCCAATGAAGTGTTCGGTTTTGTGAATACATTTAAAGTTGTAGAAATTCAAGTTCATCGGGTAATGCAGAGTGGTGGAAGTGGTAGTCATGAAAATCAATATCCAATGAATTTGGGATTTCTACCACTTTTTGTAATATTCACAATATCATGTTCTTCTTTGTTTGTATCTCATCAATTATTAAATACTCTTTTGTACAACTCAACAATCTCATCATTTACCAACAGTAATTGCACTTTTTATCCTAAAGAAGTTACTTATAGAGTATATTATAATCAGATAATAAGACAAATTTCATGTTAGATAGTAAGACGAGACAATCAGATACTTAGATAGAAGAAAAAACACAAGTAATAGTAAAAGTGAGAGACACTTTATTTTCTTGAATTGCAATGGTTTTTCTGTTCCTGCAATTAAAAAAAATTGAGAAACATTAAATATCTATAGGGCCTCAATAATCCTAGATATATGGTCAAAATAAAAAAATATTTCTTTAATATTTATAGAATCAAATAATAAATATGACACTCCAAAATCTACAAAATGTGGAATTAAGAATTTAAATATAAACTAAGATTTAGTATTGATGGTATACCTTTGGTACTCCAACGATTTAATTTGTAAGTTTGATGAATATTTTTATACGATCTTCGTCTTCACAGTCACATATTCCTTAAACGTTTTAAAATCATGACATGACTTAGCTAGATCCAGAAGATCCAATTAAGGTTTCAGATCAAGAATTGAAAACCAACAGTGGTGTTGTCACATCAGTTATTAAATGAGTTATAATGAGACAACTTATAAAGATATATCCAATCAAAGATGGACTCATAGAGGCAATTAGAAATTATAGAGAAATAAGGGAATAGCACAAACTCACGAATGTTAAAATGATAGAAGAAGGGAAACAAAATAAGAGATATATGAAATCGAGATCACAAGAGGGAGAAACAAAGAAGAAGAATGGATCAATGAGAAAATGAAATGTGGCGACTTCTTTATATAATATTTGAGCATACCTTTAGGGTTAGGGTTAGGGACTTTGGGCTTGGGCCTTGCAAACCTTAGACAACTACACTTAATGCATAAAATATTATCAAAATAGATCACATGCCAAAACACCGCCGTTTCACTATCATATATATATATATATAGAAGTATTAAATTTCAATTTCACTTATGTAACATTAATAATTTTCATATTATCTTAAGGGTCATGCATAGACATTGGATATTTGTATTTATATAATTTTATAGTCAATAATCTACTTGTATTTTAAAAACTATATTACACGTTGAATTTTACTTATAGATGAAGTATAATATTTTAAAAATTTTATGAAAATTTGTATATTTAATCTACTCAACAAAAATTATTAATTTTAAAATTAAATCGATGAAATTTTATGTCTAAAATAAATTATTAAAGAGTTACTCTCATAGTAAATTAATCTTCACCAATATATATAGTGAAAATCCATTAACTCAAATAGTAAAATTTGGTATTTGTGTAAAATGTAGCGTAGGGGGTACAATGAAGAAAAATTTCTCAAAAACAAAGCCCAATCCAATTTGGCCTATCATTCACTAAAGACAAAACTCAAAATGAATAAGCTCAGTTCTATCATAAGCGATTCTGTTAGCTCCACTCCTCATAGTGATTCTGCTTATTTTCTTTGATTTAAATTTGTTTACTTCAAGCTTTTTATGGAGTCTATGGGGTTTCACTTATCAGCTTCTAACTCATATTCTCCTACTTTTAAGGTTTTTCTATTATTTTCATTTTTCCTATTTTTCTATTTTAATGTTTTGTGTTCTAGTTAGATAGCTTCATTAATCATTGCATTTCCTATATTGATATTACCTCTGTTCCTTATTATAAGCTGATTTTTTAATTTTTATTTATGTTAAGAAAAATAAGTAGTGTATTTAGGTCGTGTTTGGATAAACTACTTAATTGAGTGTGTATAGCATAAACTATTTATTTTTATTACAGAAGATAAAGTAATTGATTTTTTTTTTTTTTTTTTATGTAAACCATAAGTTGCTTTCGTAAGTTATCCTGGTGAGTTTATAGAAATAAGTTGAAAATAGCTTATAATGTTACAACTTACAAGTTGTTTCTACCTTCCAAACAGCTAATGGAAATAAGCTGAAAAGAGAAAGAGCTTAAAGAGATGTCATAATTTGTTTTTGTCTTTCAAGCAGTTTCACAATTGTGCATGTCAATAGAGACCTCAAATAAGTCAATCCAAAGGCACTCTTAATGTGTGTGTTCTGTGGGTGTGGATGTTACTAAAATACCCTTCTGTATATAGATGTGTTCAAGTCTGACTTTTGATCTGTGAAGACACTTAATAGTAGTAATTTAAAGTGAGACTTATATTTAGGGACAATTTTTTTCTTCCAAATGAGACTTTACATATAGAAACAAATGTGGTATTTGGTAGTATAAGCCTGGGGAAGCAATCATTAGTGGAAAGGAAAGTTTCACTATAAGTTAAAATTTGTTTCTATTGGTCAACCAATGATTTCAATGTTGAGTAGTTAGATTCAATTTGAATTAGTTTCTCAATTATTAGAGTTTCTCAATTAACATAAAGTTAACATTTTATAAGCTTTCATTTGTTGATGGAGAAGTTAACTGAGAAACAGAAGCTAATTCCAACTCATAGAGAAATTATTGTTTAAAAAACTTATAGTTATTGCAACATTTGTTTTTTAAGATATATATTAAATGCTGCTTGAGAAGTTTGTCTAAAATGGATGATACTTCCCTGATGTGTGTGACAGTGAGCAAAGCTCAATCTTAATATCTTTTAGAGTAGAGTAATCTCAGGATTACATCTTTGATTTCATTGTTCATCTGTGGTGAAATTGACTTTGAGATAGATATTACTCAGTTACTCTAGTGCATTTGCTTCACTGCAATGGTTTTTCTGCATAATTCTTGTTTGTTTATTAGGATGTCTCTGAAGTTTTCTAGTTACTTGATGCAAATTGTTCCGCTTTATCAATTAATTTTGCATCCAGAAACATTCATCTTGGTATGTGAGTGCGGACTCTGAGGCAACTTGATTCATACTACTCCTCTTATCTATATGTCATTATTGTCAATCTCATATCGCATAAAATAGCAGTTTGTTCAAATTTTACAACACTATAGTGCTATATCACTATTATAGCCGCTATTTGAACCTCACTTTGTATTGAATTGTGAATTGTGTATCGTGCAACAATAGCAGTTGGTTTAAATTCCACTATAGCACCGCTATATGACAACACCGATCTATGTGCAAAAGCTATTCATCTCCATGCGATGTTTAATATCATATGTGGAATAAAAAGTTGATATCTCGTGTCTAACTCTAACTATACATGTATTATTGGTCCTTCCATCATATTAATAATTGAAGTTGCAATTAGTTCCATTCTTAAGATGTAATGAACCTTTGTTGAAATATGATTCTTTTCTGATATAGTGATTCTAGTGACTGATTTTCTCCAATGGCTGATTGATTTATGTATTGCCATGTAGATGTATGATAGGTACCAAAATCAGAATAGAAAGAAACTAAGAAAAATGTACGGATAACTCTCAATAGAAGATGAATCATCTTTACATGTTATGTAAGCTTAAATGTTTGTTTTTGATACCTGGTATAGAGATTAAGATGTTCAATACAACATGTCGCAATAAAGGGGAAAAAAAAGGAATCAAAAGTTAGCCAAACAATTCTCAAATTGTTTCTAGTGTTATGTTCTTAATGTGTTTTTTTCCCTTCTCAATAGTTTATTGTACCCTTACTCTTACCAATGAAACAGAGAAAGTGCCAAGGTAGTTTGGTAGCCTTAATCATCCAAAGTCATGTAAATAGAATCCTATGCTATACATAGTGTTACTATAGCCACTATCTGACAACACTTTATACTGAATCTCGTGTCTTGGAACAATAATGGTTTGTTTAAATTCCGCTATGCAATAGTTGCTATCTGATATAATATGGTTCTTAAGTTTATATTTCCTGACAGGCTTGTTGGAACTTACGCTCACCTTTGTCTTTGTTGCAGCTTAAGTGTCAACAATTCGACAAGGGTCGATCGACATTACCTGGGGTTGTACTCTGTGCCAATCCTAAGCTTAAACACGACGAGACTGTGTGGAGACAGAAACAGTCAACACAAAATGTAGATTTCCCACCAAAATTACCAAAGAAAAAGAAAAAACCATATGCTATTCCCTTTAGAGAAATGAAACAGGCTGCAAAGGTTGACAAAAAACTTGCTAGCATGGGAATAGAGAAACCACTTGAACCTCCAAAGAATGGATTGCTTGTTCAAAACTTAGTTCCGGTTGCTTATGAAGTATTTGATGCTTGGAAGCTTTTGATCAAAGGTCTTTCTCAGCTATTGCATGTCATTCCTGTATATGGCTGTAGGTAGACCATACTGTGCCTATCTTCTAATCATTTTTTTTGTCAATTTCCAATTTGTTGGCATTTGTTTTCTTTTATTTTAAGAGTTAATATATGAGAAAGTAGGGTATGCACTATTAGTGTAAACTAATTTTACACTGACAACCAATTAGAACCAAGTTTTTTACAGTTATTTTTGCAAAACAGTTTTATAATGTGCTTAAGTGGCAGTACGATGAATTGTTATTGGATGACAGTGTAAAATAATGTTACATTGCCAGTGCATCTCCGTTATACTCTTAATATATATACATTAAATTAGTTTTAGAGTGCCATCCCATGGCAGCCCTATATTTTACCATGTCATGCCACTGATTTTAAAGTGCAGTTACAAAAGTGTTGTGATGTGATAAAATATTGGATTATCATTGAAAGTTAAAACTAGTTTACACTGGTAATGTTGATGCAGGAGTTAAATTTTTGTCAATTCAATTCTTGCAGCGAATGCTCGGAAGTTCATGTGGCTCAGATAGGTCACTGCATTCTAGATTGTGAAGGCCGTACGAGTTCAACGCGTCATAGTTCTCATGCATGGGTGAAAGGTTCCGTCAACGATATACTTGTCCCAATTGAGTCCTATCATCTCTTTGATCCATTTGGTAAGCGCATTAAGCATGATGCACGGTTTGAATACGACCGAATTCCAGCTGTTGTCGAGCTCTGCATTCAAGCCGGTGTAGATATCCCTGAGTATCCTTCACGCCGAAGGACTAATCCCATACGAATGGTAGGAAAGAAAGTAATAGAAAGAGGCGGACATCTCGAGGAGCCTAAGCCATTGCCCGTTGCAGAGTCCTTTCCAATCATCGACTTTGATACTTACCGAGCTTGTGAGCGATTTCCACGTCCACCATTGTCAGATGTGCCAAAAATCGCTCAAGAAACAATCGATGCATACGAAATTGTTCGAAAGGGTGTCAAGAAGTTGATGAAGAAGTACACAGTGAAAGCGTGCGGTTATTGCTCGGAGGTTCATGTGGGACCATGGGGTCACAATGCTAAGCTATGTGGATCATTTAAACATCAATGGAGAGATGGAAAGCATGGTTGGCAAGATGCTACTTTAGATGAAGTTATACCTCCAAATTATGTGTGGCATGTTAGAGACACTAATGGACCTCCCATTAGTGCAGCATTGAAGAGATACTATGGAAAGGCACCTGCGGTAGTCGAAGTGTGTGTGCAAGCCGGTGCGCGTATTCCAGTTGAGTACAAGCCAATGATGAGGCTTGACGTTGTAATTCCGGACACCGACGAGGCAAGAATGATTGCTTGATGTGATCTCACAAAATGCAGGTTGTATCTCATTGCCTTGAATGGAAGCTAGCTTTGGATGTATTCAACATGTATATATAATATAAGCCAATAGTAGAACAAGTAGGTTATATCACTAAATTTTGGTGTGTGAATTTGAATGTATAATGTGTTAAACTAGTGAGAAGAAGTTATGTAATAACATCAATGCATGTGTTAATTATTGTATGTTATGTATACAATAAAATCAAATTGTATACTCAATATTTTCTTTTTTATAGTCACATAAATGTCGTCATCACTTTCTCTCTTAAATCTTCTTAAAATAGAGAATTAATTTATGTAAATAACTATGTTATTTTGTTACCACTATTTTATCAATTTTGGTCGACAAAGAATACTATCTTTTGGATGTATTATATTCAACTGCGGATCTTCTTAGGAGTGGGCAGGTGTCACGGCATCCTCTATATATATAATAACTAACGATATATTATCAAAATAATAATGATAAATTATTAAAATATCTTTAAATTCTATTGTTGATTTTTGAGTAATTTTGTCTCTCTTCTTACCTCTTATATTTGCTTTCTACTCTCTCTTAGAATTTATACTACTAAAATATAATAAACTAACTAATTTCGAACTAACAAACTCTAACATTCTAATTAGCAACTCAACTATTATTCTTAACAAACTTTTTCATATTAATTAATTATTGAAATATGATATAGTGTGATACTATTTTTTAATTGTGAATTGTTTTAATTAATATGTGTATTTTTTTATGAGTGACACGATATTTAAATATAAAAAATTTGATGCATTTTTTTAAGAAGAATTTTTTTTACAAAGATAAAAATTGATATATTTTATTTGATTGAATTGTGAAAATTGTGTGACTTGTGAAAATCGAAATTCTAATTTTTTTTTAACTTGTTTACTATGTATGAATTGTGTTATACTCTAAAAAAACTATATAATTTTCAAAAATTTCAATTATAATATTTCAGTTAATACTTGTTGCTCTCCGACTCCCCCAAATATTTTGTACAAGATCAGCCACTGACTATATTAGCACTAATACATCATATTATCTATTAAAACTTCATAGTTAACCGATTATATTAACACTAATACATCATATAATCTATTAAAACTTCATAGTTAAACGCATTTTGCCGAGAGTAATACATGAATAGTCAATGTTGTACATCCTTTTAAAGATTATATACTATAATATTATATACTTTTTTATTATTGAATAAAACATAAAACTTAGGTGCAGTGACACAGATGTTCTCTTTTGCCACGCCAGATTTATTGTCATTTATTTGATAAATAAACGGGAAAATCACTTGTTCTTCATCGGCAACATCATTGTCAAAATCTTCCGAAATTGCAATCATGATGTAAGTATCTTAAAAAATCTACTCAATCTCATATCACTATCAAAATATTTTCTTTTACAAAATTATCACAATATTTTAAAATTTTAATTTTTATGTATCTATAGTATAACAAAATTTGTGCGATCATCAATCTAATGAACAACTTTATAATAGTTATAATAAAAATAAATATTATTAATGATTTAATAGTTGCAATTAATTGATAACATAAAAATTATTTGCATCAATAGTATAAATTAAATTTATATTTTTATTAAAAAAAAAATGGTGATACAATGTAAATTAAATTTATCATGACAATAATTAAGATCATTTGATTTTATTATTTTATTAAATAATTATAAAAAATAATATAAAAATTTACATAACTATGCATTTTTCTAATCTCTTTTATTAACTATCATGTTTGTTGTTGTACATATAATAAAATATATCAATTGTACGTCGAATACAATTATTTAACTTTGTTGTTTTATTTTCAAGGATGAAATCAATATTAAAGAAAAGACATTATAAAAGTTTTTGAAAATAAATTGAATGTTTTTTAAAAAATTCAAAAAGTATGGAAACATTGCTTTTGATATTACCGATATCTTTTCTTATAGACAAATATCACTGACTTAAATTATGTTAATTTTTGAAATTAAATCTAAGCTAACTCAGTAACCAAATCACCTTTGAGAACTCAAAGGTAGAGAGAGTAAGAGAAGAGAAAAACTGAAAAGAGATAGTAAGATGATGTTTGAAACATTTTTATATTTTAGTTTTTAAAAATTATTTTATAAATTTAATTTAAAAAACTATTTTAAATAATATAATTAAAGAAAAATTTATTTAAAAGACTTGTTTCTAAAAACATATTTTTGACTAGTAAGTTAAAAAAATTGAAAAATAAAAAGTAAAATAAAATTTATCTGTTTTGTTTTTTCAATTTTAAAAAATATAATATTAAAAATAGTTTTATTAAACAGTTTTTAAAAATAAATAATTTAAACAAATTTTTTATTTTTTTAAATTTTAAAATATTAAAATAAAATTTTTAAGATGTGAATCAAACAATAATCTCTTATTTGGTTGTCATAGAATTAAAAAAGACAGATGAAAAATTGATGGGATCCACATCTTTTTATAATCTCTCCTCAAATGGGAAGAAAATGAAGAGAAAAAGTTGATTTTTTTTTTTTATCTTATTCGATTTATGCCCTTATAGTGGATGGCTTTTTTCATGTGAATATTCTATATTTGTTGTGCAACTTCATGATGTCCCTTACCCTTTTTATAAATTGAATTTGTTTTCTATATATTTATTCATTTCTATGTGAATGTAACGTCCCTTAATAAAATAAACACAGTGCTTGTTATGATAAAATCTAATACATATATTTATGTTTTGTTAAAGCAACTAATGAAAATATATTACTTAAATTAAATTTTGTAATTAAATTAAAAAATAACTTAATTAAATAACATAATCATTTAATTAAATTATAATAAAAAATAATTAATTTTGATAAAAAAAATTAAATACAAACAATACAAAAATATTTTTTTAGTTTTTAAGTATAAAAATATTTTAGTCTTTTTAAAATAAATTACACTTCTCTCTTAATTTTTATTCAACCAAACGAAAGAAGAGAGTTAATTATATATTTTTCTCTTTTTATTTTATACTAAACA
>JBBPBS010000749.1:3425280-3435942 GCA_037974835.1 Cicer judaicum
ATTTAATTTTCATTTTTTTATTTTGCATTATGATTCAAAAAAATGATAATCAAAATTCCAATCACCAACATACAAAGTTTAAAATTAAAATAAAAAGCTAAAATGTTCGTAGAACATAAATCAACCTAAATAATTAAGTGAGCAATTCAAATAAATAATAACTTGTTATAAACGCAATATTTGATGCAATTTCAAATTATAATATTAACTAAAACAGTTTATAATTAAATTTTATTATCTCTAAATTGAATTTTAAATAATGAGATATTTTATTTTTCTAAAAACCCGATGATTAATTAAGAAGAAAAGAATTCAACCTAAACCAATCACCAACATAAAAAGTTTTAAGTTAAAATGTTTGTAGAACATAAATCAACCTAAATAATTAAGTGATTAAATTTAAATAGATAATAAATTATTATAAACGTAATATTTGATACAATCTCAAGTATAGTATTAATTAGGAATTAAGTTTTATTATCTCTGAACCGAATTCTAACTAATGAGATACTAAAAATTAAGAAGAAAAAAATTAACCTAAATTGCTAAAAAGGTAACAGTTAAATCAAAATATTCTTCCCTGAAAAATGATTATTTATTTTCTTAGTCCATAAAGTGGAATTGGAGTTCACTACATAGAATGTTTTTTTTTGAAAAAACAGAGACAATAATTTAGCAATGAAACCCTTTGTACTACGTTTGTCACTGATTATTTTTGTTCCTCTGTTTCTTTCCCTCTTGTTTTTGACTTTTATGCCAAAGGAAACAGCTATGGCAACCTATGAAGTACTTGGAGTGAGGATAGAGAAGAATCCATCACAATCCAAACTCAATGAACTTGGAGTTTCAACTTGGCCTAAGTAATTTTCGTTGATCTTCACTTTTTTTTTTCAATTATTATTAAGTTTTGTTTTTTATTGGTTCTAGTGATGTTTCTTCTTTAAAGTTTGAAGCTTTTTTGCATTACAAAATTTGGGTCTTGATCATGTTTGTGTTTTACACTCATTTGTTGTGGGGGTGCTAATAGCATATTTTTTGTTTTCTGGTTTTTTGCTTAAACCCTTCATTTTAGGTAATTTCCTTGTTCTTCATTTTTTTTTTCTTTGCAATTGTTATCAAGTTTGGTTTTTTATTGATTTTAGTGATGTTTCTTCTTTAAAGTTTGAAGCTTTTTTGTATTACAAAATTTGGGTCTTGATCATGTTTGTGTTTTACACTGATATTTGTTGTGAGGGTGCTAATAGCATATTTTTTGTTTTATGGGGTTTGTGTGAACGGTACTATTGTGTTGTGTTGATTGCTCTTAAAGTCTTCATTTTAGGTTATTTGGGAGGTTAATTTTGTGATTTAGATGGGTTGTAGGTTTTCTGTTCAACTTCTATAAGGGTACCACTCGGGTCTAGCGCGAGTGGTTGGTGTGCAGTGTGTGTAAGAGTTGTAAACTTGAGGTACCGTGATCGATTTCTACGGCTAAAAAGAAACCTCTATAAGGATTCTCAATGTGTTGGATTTCTTGAAAAGCTAGTGTTTGGAGGATACTTTCCTCATTCCCAACATCAGTTTGAAAGTATGCATTTGATAAAAACTACCAAATTTCACATGTTCGTATGTGTGCTTCTAGACAATATTTGTCGTTTGAGGCGCAATTTTGAAAATATGGAACTCATGTTTTTGCTGCTTAGGGTGGGCCTAGGATCAATGTGGTTTGATTTTAGGAGGAACTTTTCTCACCCCAAAAGCTCTTAGGATGTATCGGGTAAAAACACAGTTTGTGTGTCGTCCAGATGTGTATTTCCGGACTAAAACAATTTTACACAAACAATTAATAAGAACCATATTTCACCACACGATTGTAATTGTCATCATAAAATAACTAAACAATCAATAGTCCGTGTTGGCTGTCAGTGTAAAACTTGTAAAACTGTTTACACTGACAATTGATGTGGATTAGGTCTTTATCAATAGTGCATGTCCATTAAACTCTTATCTCATTTGGTTGAGCATTTTACTTTTGTGTGTGGTATTTTAGAAATGTGAGGGGTAATGCTGCTCCCTTAATTTCCTACTTTATGGCACTACTAGTGATTTTCTGGTCTGTTTTCATGTTTCTTAGATAATGGGAAGGAAAAAAAGAGAAACACCTTTATCGTCTAAGAGCGTGTTTGGATTCTTTCAATCATAAGTTTGTATCAAAGGAACTCTATACTTTGGATTCAAATGAAATTTTGCATTTAGTCAACTGAAATTCGAATATGCGCTAAAACATTACATATTCATATTCACATCCCTTGTGAAAGTTTGTGATATTGTGATCCTTTGTTTTGCGACAGAGTTATAGACCATATGATTCGTATTGATTTCTATCCTTGAAATTTGTTTACATTAATAGTTGATGCTCAATGATTCGTAGTCAGTGTATAGTTATTAAACTCTTTTTAAATTTTATCGTATCATCATTTGTTTTTGTATAGTTTATATTGCCTTCCTAGTTTTTCTTTCATTTTTTGTGATTTGATTATTTGCTATCTTTTCATATTTCATTATATCTTAAGTTACTTTGAATCTTGACCCTGAAGGAGTAGCCAAGTGGTAAGGGATGAGACACCGAAAAAGTAGTATGAAGGAGATCCAAAGTTCGATCTCTGCTATTAGCAAAACCTCTCTCTCCCTAACAAATTTACTACTAACATTTGCCTATAAAAAACAAGAGTCTAATTACTATAGTGTAAAAAGTTTTACATTGGCAGTACATCACACCATTTAAGTTGTGACTTTTTATATAGTAATTATAAAAGTCAAAGATTTTTAATGATTCAACGATTGAGATCGACTGACAGTGGAAAAAACATTTACATTGTCAATGTATACAAATAAAATCCAAAAAACAATTACCGAATCTTTGAACTCGACTCTGAACATTGAACAGGTGGGAAGGTGGTCCAACAAAAATTCCATGGTCCTTTAAAGAAGAAGAAACAATGTATCTACTAGAAGGAAAAGTGAAGGTTAGTGTTGAAGGGTCAGAAGGATCTTTTGAAATTGGAGGTGGTGATTTAGTTGTGTTTCCTAAAGGAATGAACATTACATGGGAAGTAACTGAACCTGTGAAGAAGCACTATAGTTTGAAAAAAGAATGAGCCTGTAACATATTAATAAGCCTTATTATATATAACTCTTGTGGCCTAATTATGCTATGTATGAATTTGATGAAGTGATTATAAAACACTATATGGCTATATAGTTGCTATAGTGACTAACCTAAAGCCTTCACTTACATTAGATTATACCATTGATTGGAAGTGTGTTCATGGAGATTGTGGAGATCATGATAGTAGATTCATTTGAAGTTGCTCTTTGTAGAATTTAATGGCAAAAAAAGGCTTGAGTATGTTTATATATTAAAAGATTATTATTATTTATAGTTCTTAAAAATATACACAAATATAAAATGATGTGCTTTTAGTTTTGGGGAAAGATTATAAAAACACACCATTTGTATAACTCATACTAATTGATTTAAGTTGATATATGCTCTAACAAATTTTTATTTAAACATTTTTAAATCATTGCAACTACCTTAAGATATATCTGTTCTTTCATCATCAACTTTCAATAAGATTTTTTTTCAAATTTTAACTTCAAATAAGGGTGTCATGATTCACTGGTTGAAAATTAGCTTATGAATTAATACCAGATTCATGTTAAGTTTGATATAATCTAACTTATTTATCAACCAAGACTTTTCAAAGTATATTAAGCTAAAAAATTAACACTTCTACAATATTTTAAATTTGATAGACCAATTATATTTGTTACAATTCCTTCCTCATGAAACACACATTTCTGACAAGGCAGACATAAATTTGACCTATAAATACAAATATTAATTTATATGTTGACCTATCAATATAGTCAAACTTGCTTAATAGTAAAAAAATTGATTGTTTTGTTGTAAATAAAATTAACAAAATGATATCCGTAAAATCTAACTAAACTGACAAATACTGATATTATTAAGTTGGTATTATTAAGTTGGAGAAATGAGAATAACTATCAAGGAAAAAAAATGACTACAATAAAGATTATTTAAGAACAAATGAAAATCTGTATAATGTGCTGCCTAAATTAGCAATGCTACACTACACCTTTCTTTTTTTGTTTTTTTCTTTCTTATTTCCTTCCTATTCTATGAGAATTTAGACCAGTAGCTATGCTGTTATACAAGGAGTAATTACATCAATTTTTCTTTTAATGCTATTTTTACAAATAACAATGACAATTATACAATTAATATTATAATGTTACATGCTCATGGCTCTTGATGAAATATCTGAATCCCTCTCTTGTAGCTCTGATTCAGCTCCTTCAACATTCACCTGCAAAAACATTAACCAAATATATGGTAAAAAATCAAACCTGCCAATTAATACTACATAATCATATGGCCCAAAATTTACTAATTTCATGTTGATCTTAATAAACAAGATAGGCCCAATATTTTTTGTTACACAACAACAACCAAGCCTTATTTCATTAAGTAGAGTCGGCTACATAGATCAAACGACGCCATAATATTCTGTAATAGATCATATCTCTATTCAACTCATTAATATCTGGCTTTCTTAATAGTTGCTATAACTAGTTTCTCTTTTAGTTTTCTATAGCGATTTAACTACCCTTCTTCTGATCTACTCTTCTTATTACAGAATCTACAAATCTCATCTCCACATGCTCAAACCACTAGAGCAGAGTTTTAATAATCTTTTATATGGATTAACCTCTCGCTAATGTTGCCATTCTTAATCCTAGCTCGTCTAGTCTTTCCACACATCCAACACAATTTTCTCATCACTAATACGCTTCTTTTATTCTTTGTCGTTTTGTACTATAGACCTAAACCATTTACATGAATTTCACACAATAATAGCATTAAAATTTTGATATGCCATTCTAATTTTTATGAAAGAATGTACCATTGAATCCTTTGTCTTAGCTAGGTACTGCTCCAAAGCACCGTCTCCGCGAAGAATTTTCCCTCCACATCCAGGAGCATTTAGTGAACCTACCGATTCTTCATCAACAACTACGGCGTCAACCCGATCACTTCCCGTCTTATTATCCGGAATCTGGTGAATACACAAGCATTGTGTTCATTAGTATGAAACCGCAGAGATTCACGACAGTTTGCCATAATTAAAGATAGCAAGGTCAATAATACCTCAAACATGGCATCGGTTAAAATGTTTTCGAGTAAGGCTCTTAAACCCCTGGCACCAGTGTTTTTGGCCATTGCTTTCTTTGCTACCAGTCTCAGAGCTTGTTCTGTGTAGTGTAGTTTTACCTGAAGTATAGGCGTAAAGTTTCAGATTCATAGAGAACACGCCCACACACATACACACACATAGAAAGAGATGCTTACATTATTCATGCTAAATAATTTCTTATACTGTTTACCAAGAGCATTTTTTGGTTCTGTAAAGACCTGCAAGCCCAACAATATTTTCATTGTCATATGACTATCATTTACTCGAAATCGAAAATATAAAATAAGAAATAACACTTAGTATTAAACAACGTATTGAATAACAATAGCAATTTGTTCAAAGTTCACTATGCTATATTTGACAAAACTTGATAAGATCAAAGTCACAATATGTTCAATGAAGGAATACCTGCATAAGTTGCTCTTCGGTTAAAGCCGACAAGCTAACTAAGATGGGGAATCGTCCGATAAACTCTGGTATGAGGCCATATGCAATAAGATCAGAACTTTCCACCTGAAAATTATTAATTCAACTTTTTAAACTCATTTGAAAGTTCTCATATGTATATCAAATCCATTGTCACACTTGCCACTTCTATGTTATTTTCTGGCGTTGAAGGCAGTGTTGTCAACCATGGATCGCGAAAAATAGCAATGTTTACAAATTCCGCTATACTACAGTGCTGTAACACTACTAGTGGCAATTTGTTCAAAACCTGCTATACTGTAGTCGCGATTTGACAACACTGGTTGGAGGATTTGGTAAAGCACATTGCATCGCCGTAGCTTGAGTACAGAACTTATTAGCTTCAATGGTTTAAACTATCTATCTATTTTGACTTATAATGATTAAAACTAAAAAGAAAGAATAAAATTCCAGCTAATGAGACAATTTCTCACCGATTCAAGCAAAGACGATGTTACTGCAGAATCGATTATCCTACTACTTCTCATGTTGGCACGAATTGGTGCTCCAAAACCAATAGAAGAATCTTGTCGTCTGGTTTATCGATTGATAATCTTAGTTAATAAATACTCCGAAGAAACCAATACGTGCATAAAACAACTGTGTTTCCAGGATGAAGGCATTAAGCATTACCTCTCTGAAATGGTTTTTTCGAGATCAATAAATGCTCCACCGCAAATAAAAAGAATATTCTTTGTGTCTATCTGCGTGTATTATAGAAAATGAATGGAAGAATAGAAATGTATAATCATATAAATTAAAAAAGAAAAAAGATGAGAAAAATTGTCTAATCATATAGATGTCTAAAAAGAAACGGTATGATGACATGATATTTGTTCCAAAACAACAAACCTGAATGTTATCGCCCCGCGGATGTTTCCTGGCTCCTTTCTCCGGAACATTTACTATCTAGACAATAAGAAATGATTTCGCGTTTAGGATTCTGTAAGAATGGCTTTTACCAATTTAGTGCTTATCTCCTCTAAAACATTCCGAATATACAATGCATGAATTTGTATAAGTGTGAGAACATTCCAAAAACATGAAAGTGTGATATTACAAAATTTTTAATTGAAATGTAGATTGAAAGAGATTATAATTTTTATGAAAGTATACAAATACTATTTAATGCATCAATGATCAATATTGTTTGATATCGGTAAATCATCAATTAAAAACCCTTGCTCATATTATGCAATAGAAGCTCAAAATGCAATTTCAATTGGAACTTAAATTGATTGTTGATTTTAGTTGCAATGCAAACGATGTATTTTCGTAAGGCCATGATAATACGATATAAGACGCTGCTAATGGAAACGAGTAAACAACAAATTCTCTTAACAGAATTCATTAAAAAGAGAGAGAGAGAGAGAGAGATAGAATAAACCGATTAGCAACTACAGCAATTTGGAATCGCTCGACTTACAGTTCCTTCCAGCATTTTTAATAACGCCTGCTGAACACCCTCGCCAGAAACATCCCGGCTGATATTTAAGCTCTCGGCCTGTAAAATATATAATAAAAAAAATTAAAATATACAGTGGATGAGAAATTATGAACTTATCCGATTTAATTAGACAAAAAATAAACCTTCTTAGTTATCTTGTCAACTTCATCGATGTAAATTATTCCTTGTTGAGCTGCTGCAACATTGAAATCTGCTGCCTATACGGCAAAAATATCCATCATAGCAATGAGAAAAAAGGTACAAAACAAAAATTAAGATGAAATTTTTTAGATGCTAAAGCGAGAACAATGAAAGAATCGATAATTTATTCAAACAACATAACTCTGCAGAACAATGCACATACCGAAAGTAGTTTGTGTAGTATCGATTCAACATCTTCTCCAACATAACCAGCCTGAAATTTAGAACATTCCAATTATGAATTTATCGCTCAAATAAGAAAAAAGTCTTACCTTAGGCACAGGAAAATGGAGGAGTTGTCATTCTTTTTAACTTGTTTATGACGAACACTTGGTTTGTCGATTTCTAATATTATCTCATAAAAAGTGCATACTTGCCTGTGTTAAGGTTGTTGCGTCAGCAATGACAAATGGAACATTCACAAATCGAGCAAGTGTTTTTGCAAGTAATGTCTTCCCTATATGATGAAAGTTAGATTAGTACAACCGGCACATTGAACTTTCAAATACTGATATGAAAGGTGCATGCAATGTGAATGCAACTTTTCTCATTGTATAACAAAAACGAGATTAAGGGATATGCACCGTCAGTGTGTAAGTTATTTTACACTGACATTCGTTTACAACTTTCCAATTTGCCACATCATATTTTACGTATATTAAATAAAAGCACTTACGGATTTTTTTTTTGTCTTTGCGAGCGATTTGTGAATGGTTGTCAGTGAAAAACAATTTACATTATTGACAATGCATATTCCTTAGTCTGGACAGAAAAAGGAAAAACTAGTTGTAATGAATGTAATACCTGATCCTGTTGGACCCATCAAGAGAACGTTACTCTTTTCTAGCTCGACAGCTTCGTCATCATCTAATGCTTCTGAATCTAAGCCCGACCTAGTATTGATATCCACCAAACTATGAGTTTAACATTTGGTAAATTTTCCATAAAAAGTTGTTCATAACTCAGAAGCATCAGTTGAAATTTCACCATTGAATGTGAAAAAAGAAAATGAAAGGGACGGTAAAAGAACTAACCCTTTCGGTAAAGTGGCGTGATATATTCTTTTATAGTGGTTATAAACAGCTACAGAAAGCACCTTCAACAGAGACATAAACCATTAATGAAAACTAGTAACGATTAAAACACAGTACTAAAACGATAGTATGGGCGGGAAACTAAATCATAAGGAGATGACATGTGACAATTTGATCCGTGTTGTCAATTGCATATCACGGAAAATAATCAGAATTGCATTGAACTTTGAAAATGACAAATAAATAGGAACAAAGAGAGTAAATAGATTCAGGAGAATACCATACCTTCTTGGCTCTACCTTGGCCAATAACAAACTTATCAAGACCCTTACAAATCTCCTTTGGTGTAGGCAAATCCTTCCCCAAATTAGACCCTCCCCATGTATTCTTCTCACCATTAACTCCACCCGAACCACCCTCCCTTGGTGCCCGAATAACATTAATCCCTGGCGCAAAAGGAGGCCCCGGAGGCGTATGCACCGCCAAACCATTCCCATTACCACCACCACCAACCGGCGGAGGCCACGTCTCCGGTGGCTCTCCATTATTCCCACCATTGTAAGATCTCAAAGTATCCCACAATGAAACTTCAAGCCAATTACTAGCACTACCTTTAAGTCCAAAATCTTCACCACCATTACCACTCTTAATACTATTACTATTAGTATTACTATTACTATTACTATTTCCACCCCCATTTTTTCCATGTGGTACCCGCCTAGCTAATTTATTATTAACACCATTATTATTACTACCACTTACCCTACCAATCTCAACAAATGTACCTTGTAATGGTGATGTATTATAAGGACGAAAATAATAAGCTGTTTTACAATTTGGACATAGATTCACTGCTTGATAACCATTCTCTCCACCACCACCTTTAGGATCCAAATTTGAACCACCACCACCACCACCACCACAATCAGAATCAGTTGTAGTTGGAAATTGGCGATTTGAAAAGAACAAGTTCATGTCTTTGGTACAACGTGGACAATTAGCCTCAGCCCGAATCTTTCGGGTCGGGTTATGGGTATTGCTGTCATCTGACCCGCCACGGTCCCACTTGTAACGTTCCTGAACTCCGATTAATGTTTCCCGGCGGCGATGTCCGGTGGAACTTCCGGCAACCATTATGTGATTCAGGTGAGTTGAGATTGGCTGAATCCGGTTCAGTCCGGTTCGACGGTTACCCGACAAAATTACCATGTGGGTCCCAGGAAATGACGTCATTTCCTTCATTTTCTTGCATCTCGAGATGAATCGAGACATGGGTGGTGATAATTTCGATCGAAAAATTTGAAGAGAGTGAACAAAATTGTAACTTTGGGATTAACAAATGAAAGAAAAAAAGTGTTTGTTTTGGTACGAGGATGATGTTTTATTTGGAAATTGAATGACCCAATTGAGAATTGAAGGAGGAAATGTGAAAAAGTAAAGAAATTTGGATCTGTAAACGTGATTTGGGAAATGGGTGTGCGTTAATTTATGATGGATTGCGTGTGAGAGAGAAAGTGAATGAGAGAGAGAGAAAGAGAGAGAAAGAAGGGAAAGTTGGATTGGAGGGGAGAGGATTGAGCAAAAAAAAAGAAATAAGATAAAGTTTTGAGAGTGTTTATCGGTGAAGATATGAAGTTAGAAAGGAGACAAACACAAATACAAAGAGAAACAAATGCTACACACATTTGTCATGTTTCTTTCTTTCTCTCTCTACGATGTTTCTTTCTCTCTCTATGATGGTAATGCTTTGAAATGTGATGCAGTTAAAGAAGTTACTGTTTTTATGTTATGTGGTTTGGTAATTGGTAGTTACTTTGGAGTTTGGACTTTGCTTTGAGTTTGTGGTTTCTATGTTTAGTTTTATCTCTTATCTCTTAATTATATATGAAGAAAAATAAATAAAATTAATATCAACCAACTTATTTATTATTTTAGTGTTTTTGGAATTTTAATGAATATATCTCTGATAAAAAATATGAGATATTAAATATATTTTTTATTATATAAAAGACAGATGTTAAATAAGGATAAAAAATCATTTAAACTGTTAAAAGTTATAAAAAGAATTTATAAATAAGACCAAAAAATCTTTAAAAAATTTCTTATAATTTTCTCAAAGTTGTATTCTTTTGAAATAACATATAAGAAAAATGATACATGAAAAGTTGATGTATATGATTGAAGATTAAAATTATATATATAAATTTTTCAAAATATAATTTTTATTTATATTTTATTATGGTAAAATTAT
>JBBPBS010000749.1:3436266-3483208 GCA_037974835.1 Cicer judaicum
TATATAATTA
This sequence comes from Cicer judaicum, assembly GCA_037974835.1. Taxonomy (NCBI): domain Eukaryota; kingdom Viridiplantae; phylum Streptophyta; class Magnoliopsida; order Fabales; family Fabaceae; genus Cicer; species Cicer judaicum. The sequence goes on from JBBPBS010000749.1 coordinate 3,436,277, forward strand.
AAAGTAAAAATAAATATATCAATTTGTCAAAAACATTTTAACGTGTATTTATTTCAAAACAGTAAAAAAAAATTGCTATCAAAATACTTGTTTGTTTTCTATAGATAAAAAAAATTAAGTCATTGTTGATTGAGAAAATAGAGTGTAAATAAATTTTACACCGATAGTGAATCTGAACCTTCGATTTCATTGGGTTCGTTTTTTTAAAATTTTTAAAAAAATGATTTTTTACATTATTTTATCTTTCGATTATAATATTTTCAAAAAATAAAAATTTAAATAAAAAATTAATTTAAATAATTTATTTTAAAATATTATTTTGAATATTTCATCAATTTGCTATAGCTTTTACTAATAATAAAATTTCAAAAAAATAATTAAAAATAAAACTATTTTGAAAAACTCTTCATAAAAATTATTTTCAAAAGATATTTTTTTAAAAAAATGTGACTTTTATATGTTAAAATATTTAATAACGAGTATATAAGTTATTGACCGTTAAAATTATTTTTTTTAATCGACAACAAATAAATTTTATATAATTTTTATTATTTATAAGTAAATTATGATAAAAATCATAAAGTTAAAATTGATTTTTGAAAATGTTAATCAAATGGTTAAATTATCTTGTTAAAAATTTATAATTGTTATCAATAAATAATCGTTCAATCAATTGTGGATGATCATTAACTCTTTGATAATTAATTTAGATCTAACGATGGTTTTTTTTATTCACATTTAAAAAGTAATAGATTTTTGTTTTTCGCAATTAAAACAATTGTTTTAATTAGTAGTTATTGGTATTTCAAAAACAATAGTAAGTAGTTTTTGTTTTTCTTATTTAGACCCTTAAAGTTGTACTAGTGAGGAAGTAAGGCACAAGTGTAAAATGATCAACACAATTTGATTTAGATTTCCAAAAAAAAATTACTTAATAAAAATGTTTTATAGTCTAATATTTTCAAAGTTAAAACTAATAAAATTTTAATTTAAAAAATAATATTTTGACACTTAGTACTTTCCGATTCTCATCCAAATGCAACTTTGAGTTTCCTTTTTCTCACAACATCAAAATGCATATAGGGATTTTGACATTCAAGTTCCAATCAATTTAATTGCTTTTAAAATGCATTACTGCTAATATATTTCAAAAAATCTAGTGAGAAGTCATCTTGGCGTGATATACTTTAATTTATTTTGAATAATTAATATTTGTAGATTAGATTGACAAATCAATTTAATTTATTATATATTTAATTAATAATTTAATTGTTTAACGTTACAAATTTAAATACATGAATATTTTTACCATATTAAAATAATTATTTTTGTTGTTATATATAATTAATTTAAATATTATAAATTTATTTATAAAATTATCTTTTAATTTTTTTAATAACATTTAATTTGTATTTACTTCGATATACTTTGTTAACTTAAATGTGTTTTACTAATAAATAAAAACATTTGTATTAAGCGGCATATAGAAGATGACACATGGAAGTGTTAAAGTCATTTCACATGTATTTGCAAAAGATTGGTCATAAGTAGGATATTATTATTTATTGAGTGTATATATTTGACCATTAGAAAATATTAGTCAAAGAAGAGTGTTACCAATATTCCACTATTAATTGAAAAAGCTAAATCACATTGGGTCAAAAAATGTCAATTACATATTCATTTCATAAAAATAAAATTTCAATTATATCATAATGATTGTAAGAATGTTTAGTTAATCAAAATTAACACCATCTTTTTTAGTAGTTTTTATCTAATATTATGTGATCCTATTGCTGTCATTGAATGTTTAATTATGGTATTGAGTAGTGAAATACTTTTTATAGTATTTTTTTTGTCAAAATTTTCTATAACCAATTATTCAATTATTATATGCATAACTTGTAACCAAAATTAATTAAAAATGATTTTTGGTTTAATGATATAAATATTTTTAAAGATAAAGAATTAATTTGCCAAAAAAAAAATACATTTTTAGAACGTTAAATAACTTCTCTTATAATTTTTCCTTAAAAGAATTATTAAATTACTTTTGATATTGATTTACCGAAACCTACAAATGTATTAGGAAAAATAAAAAATCTTATTTAAGTTAATTAAAGTACGAAAGTAATATATATATAAATATATAAAGATGGATCAATTGTAAAAAAAAGTATGGATCAAAATATGTGCAATGTTGTATATTATAATAGCATCTCTAACATTAATTCAATATAAGTTCATTAAATAGGATCTTCCGTGCCACGTTACAATCTAAAAATAACTCATTTATTTTGAATTCACATGTTTATTAAATAGGGTTGACCACTAAAAAATCATTCATTTATTATTATTCATAAATTAATAAAAAAAAAGGTAACCCTAATAAAAATATCATTATTTTATGAGACAATTTGACACATCCAACAGAAAACTCGTCAAAAACTGAATTTTATGTAATTATACGACGGGCTCATTTGACTCACATTAAAGATGCTCTAGGCGATTAATTCCAACAATTGAACTTATTTGGACCGTCCACCTCAGCTTTTGTACACATGGCATTTTCCTCTATTTACTTATTTTCTATATTTATTTATAACCTGTATAACAGAAATTTTTTAAATTAAAATTGTTACATAATATCACATTAAAATTAAAAAGAAACTTCTAAACTTAAATATGTTACAAAATAAAGTAAATGAATTAAATTGTGATAGATACTAGAAAAAACATGGGGGTAAAAGATTGTTACAATATAACTTAATAGTTTTCAACAACAAAAATTAAGAAAGAGAAAATTGTTATTAATAGAGGTAACGCTAATTAGTATTATACAATTGTTTCAGCTGATATTTAAAATATGTTTTTGAGTTTACAAAGTGAAGTTATTATCGCTCAAGTGACACCTCTTAGACATAATATCACTTAATTTGGTAAAATGCATTTGGAGCAATAACGCAAATGCTAACGTTAAAAGCATTCATTCATCCAAAGTAAATCAACAAATTGTTTTTTTTTTAAATTGGAGGCTTCGTGTATTTTACTCTTTGATTTTGTAAATAAATAAATAACACAATAAAATTGAAAGATATCTAATAATATAGTTTATTTATGTGACAAGTTTAATTGTTAAGCAACTTATTGTCACGTAAAAGATTGATTAATTTGCTTCTTTGTTATGTAAAAGATTGATTAATTTGTTCGATTTTAAAAACACAAGAGATTAATTTATTCAATTTTTTTAAAAAAAAACTATTTTTTTTTAAAATTGACACTTTATCATCATTACAACGATAATATCACTATCTATATAATTTATTATTATTTGTATTTCATTCTAAAGATAAAATATGTATATCACGACAATTTATTAAATTGAAAGTATATAATTATAATAGTAAACACCTTGTAAGAGATCTTGTGTATCAGAATCTGAGTGTTGATCTTTGTTATAGTCTTTTTTATCACGAGATTTTAGTTTTAATTGATAGTCTGTGTCTTGAAATTTGTAAACCTTAAGATAGTTAAAAACAAAAATAATTATTGATATATATCATAGTATTATATTGTGATTATTATATTGTTACTTATTACTTTTATACTTATAATTATAATTACTATATTAATATTGAAAGTATAAATTGATGTAAAAATTGATTGTAAAATATATACCTAACAACTTGCATTCTGATCTTGATCTATACTTGAATGAGTTTGACATTTCAAAAATCATTACATAAGCATAACATTTAATACATTAGATAAAATGATAGTAAGATTATTTAAAAGTAAAAATTGAAAATAAATATCAAATACCAGATGTATCAACCATCAAATTGTGTGCATCTTGGGATCATCATTGTCTAACTTTGAAATTATGATTTTGTTAATTACAAATTTTCCATGACCTATTTTTAAGGTGGACCCCTTCTAAATTATTAGTCAACATAATATATTTAATTAGTCTTTTAAAAAAGTTAATATAAAATTAAAATAAAAACTAAAACTGAATAAACTTTTTCAAAAATCAAACTTAAAAGATTTTAATTTTATATAAATTAAAAAAATATTTAATATTTAATTTTTATTGAGACTATCAATGTTGTTTTATAATATATATAATTACCATTTAAATATTTTTTGACGACTTTAATATTTTGAGTTTTTTTTTTAATTTTATTTTAAAAAAGCATTTTATGGGTATCTATTTATCATCACATACGTGATTTTTTTTAAATATTATTTTCTTTAAAAAAATTATTAAAATATTTTATTTTGACAACTATATATCAAAATACCCTATTTTTGAATTTACCCACAAGTCGCTTTTGCAAATTGCGACTTCCTTAAAGAAACTCGCATTTGCAAAGACGACTTTCCTTAAGAAATTTTTCAAAAAAAAAAAATTAATTTTTTTTTTAAGTTTAACAAAATATATATATATATATAATTAAAATAATTCATAAAAAGAGACACATACAAATTTTAAATTATATAAATTGACTAGAGTTTTCTATAATATTTAAACAATATTTTCGAGTATGACCAGTTAATTGACATAGTTCGCATTTTCTAACACTTATTCAATTTTTAATATATATAATTCATTCATAAAAAACAACATCACAAATTTTACAAAAATTATAATAAAATTAACGTTAAAGATGGCCTCCAATACTATATTGTCGAGGTTTTCTCATGCATACGAGATTTTGACGACACCTTGGTACATCCACTGATGGATATAACACCGAATTCAGATGCACTATATAACTCTCTATAAAAGTGTTGTCAAACACGCTAAATCCCAACTGTAAAAGAAAAATAAGAACAAATTCTCGATGTACCAAGGCGTCGTCTAAATCTGTTACGTGTGAGAAAAATTCAACGAAATATTTTGATATATATTTTACTGTTCCCCGTTTTTTCTTTTCGTTTTGAACTTTTAGAATGTGTAAAACTTAAAATATATATTCTCTTTTTGGAATAAAATATAAAATAAAATAAATAATAATAATTAAAAAATTAATATATCAAATTAAAAATTAAAATCAAATACGGCAACTTCTCAATTTATATTTAATACCAGAACGATATATTTCAATTTTGAAAAATTGATGGATGTTATTTCACTCATAAAAACATGAGTCACATTGTCCTCAAAACATTTGAGATAAGATACAACATTGTCGATAGCAAAGATGGAACATGAAAGTAGAGTTGTCCCATAATTGAATTATTTATTATATATTTTAATAATATTTTCATGTTCATTTCAGGGGATATAAATAATGAAATTGCTTCTTTCATGTGAAATTAGAAATAAATTTGAAAAATAATGTTATATGACTTCATATTTACTATTAGGTGCATGTCTGTATTAACCACAATAAATTTGAAATATTTAGCGTGAGTCATCGAGATTTTAAAGAAAAAATTATACTATGCAGCTTTAATAAAATTACAGTTTTATTATAATTTTATCAAATTCATTGTGATTTTAAACGTCCACTTAACTTTTATTTTTTATACCCAGTCACTTATAATTTGTGTATCTAATAGCATGTAATTTTCCATAAAAAATAATACAACAATCTCATTTTAAATGATCTAATTAAAAATTATTTTATGGCTACAAATTTGATGGACCATAATTTTGAATCTTGCTCATAAAAAACTTTTCAATTGATTTTTTGGATTAAAAATAATATTTATTCATTCAAATTATTTAATAAAATCTAAAAATAACATATATTCGACATTATTAAAAATAAAAAAGATAAACATATAAATTTTTTTAGAAAAGCTTGAAGAAGGTGTGTGCATGAAACTTTTCCCATTAGAAATAGATGGTTTTGTTATTGATAGAATGTGAAGACAAAGTTTGAGGAAGATGATTCCCAATATTCTTTTTGTTATGTTTTTTTAGTGATGTGAAGAAAAGGTTTGAGGTGTTTTAAGTGAAGGGTAATTAATGGGTTAGGTGGGTTTGATAAGAAAATGTGGTGTAAAAATTGTTTTTTTTTTTTCTTTATTTTTTATATGTATATAAAACTAATCCGAATCATATAATAGTATGTAATTTTTTTGTGCATATTAATAAATTAATATTTAAAATTGAATCCAAATTCTATGCAAATAAGAATCATTTTAAACAATCACTTTGTATGTTTCCATATAACATTTATATGTTATTATTATTTCTTATATATATTTTCCTAAATAAAAAATTGACTTCATACTATCATACATAAAAAGTTATTAAAAAATTAGATTAAAAAAATAGCCACAAAAATAATTAATTAATATATATATATATATATATATATACCACCACTTTTAGTGTAAAATTGTTTTCTTTGTTATTAGTCAATAATCAAATATAAAACCATAAAATATTTTACTTTAACTATAACTACTTTTTAATAAGATATATATTCGATTATTTTATATAGATTAAAAATATATAAATAAAATACAGAATAATATCTTTACAAATTAACCCTTATTCAATATTAGAGTATTTATTATTATTATTATTATTATTATTATTATTATTATTATAATAAAGCAAAATTAAAGATATTGATTCGGGAGTGTTGATTGTAATATTAATTTGATGGTATAAATTAAAAAGGTATTTATTATGGCATTGAAAATTGAAAGTATAAATTATTTTGTGACAAAACATTTTCGCAAATAGATTAATAATTATGAGATAGAGAGGAGTTTGAAAATGGTTGTGGGATTAGAAGCATTTATTACTTTATTGAAATTACTCGAAGTTTTGTGTGGAGAATTTGTCATAACTGTCTTCCTACAGGATTATGAATGCAAAGTAAGGAGTAAATTTCCCCAATCACTGTGTGCTTTGTCACGGTGATTTCGAAGATAACTTGCATATTTTATTTTCTTGTACAAATAGTACCAACTGTTGGCAGCTTTGCAATTTTGGGATCGTGGTACAAACAACTATATATGGAGCAGATTCAACTGCAACTATTATTTTCTCTTTATTGCAGGTTCTCAATGATGAATAAGGAGCTTTGATGGCAATGAGTATTTGAAGTATATGGCAACAACACAACAATCTTATCTGGAACAGAACGCGAGAACTTCCAATATAGGTTATTGATTGTGGTAAACATTTACTTAATGGCTAGAAGGTGTCCCAATAACGACGTATATCAAGTATCATTGTCACTTTCCCAAAAAAATTGGAGGAAACTATCAATTGGTAGATACACGTGCAATATTGATGCATCATTCTCTACCTTTACCAGTTGAGTTGGCATTGGTGTTTCCATTTGAGATGATGGTAGGAATTTTGTATTAGCCAAAACGAAATGGTTCTCACCTCTTTGCTCAATTCTTGAAGGTGAAGCTCTTAGGTTATTGTGTGCACTAGATTGGATTCATAATCTTCAACTTGAGTTGGTAAATTTTGAGTTAGACTCAAACATTGTTGTTGATAATTTACTTTCCAATAAGGATAATACTTCTAAATTATGGGCTATCGTTTGGGATTGTAGAGTTATTTTCTCTACTCATTTTAGAAACTTTAGGGTTGAGTTTGTCAAGAGACAAGTCAATAAGACAACTCGTGCACTTACAAGGGTACCTACATCCTGAGCTAGTCACTATATCTTTATTGTTATCCCAAGTTGTATTTATGATATTATTGTTAATGAAATAATTTAAATTCTTTTGCGTAAAAAAAAAAGTATCTACAAATATAATTGCAGTACAATTGATATTATAACAATTCATAACGGATAATTTTGCCTATGTACGTATGGGTAGCACACTGGTTACCAAACAAGTCCCTGTGATTAATATTGTATTTCTACATTTTTAAATAATCCAAAAAATACTATAGTTTCTATATTGTTACCTTTACACTGATAATTTTTCAAAAATTTGGAGCCTACTATTGAAGCTAATAAAAGTGAATTTTATGGTAATGGAAAATAAAATTTTCAAAATATTGTGTATCAAAAAAGTTACTTAATATTGTGTTGTTAGTGCAAAAGTGAATTTATGGTAGACATATTTTTTAATAAAAAATTGTTTTGATTATATTTATTTATGCAATCCCCTTATGACAAGAGTTGGATCTCGTACTACTACCGCAAAGAGTTCTCAACAACCTCTTACCTCCTATATATTTGTTATGCGTATTAAGTATGTGAAACCTAGACAAGAACAAATACCTTAGTTTGAGGAACTATAAGTTAATGAACTGCAACATGATCCAACATTCCTAGGGTCTTTCTTATTTTGATCTGTCATGTTGAAACACAAATTTGAGGTGGATATGTATCAAATGTTATTAATTTGAATTTGTTTTGAGATTTATAATTTTGTTATAATGATAATTTTAAATGTGTATTAACAATGGAAACATACATACAATAAAACATTAATCAATTTTGTTTTATATAGCTACCTTAAATGACTTCACAAGCAAATATATTGAATATTTATCGTGCAATATGATTTCAAATTTGGAGAGAAATCTTTATTATATGTTTTAGCTAAAAGGTGGCATAGGTAAACACATACCTTTTACCTAACAATTGAAAAGTTACAATCACACCAGATGATGTGTTGTGTTTATTAAACCTATTAATTACTAGTGCACTCTTAAGTTAACCAACATCAACGAACACAAAGCTTGCATGTGTTTGTGATGGAGTTGTCAAGGAGAACCGATACAACAATGTTGAAGTTGATCTACTATAGAGGTTCTCCTTTTTATTTGAGTCGGTTGCACCATGTAATATATATCTTAATCTTCAAAAGGCTATGATGTATATATTGTTTAATAATGAAATATAAGCAAAAAGAGTATTTTAAAAGTTGATGTATTTGGTCTTGATTTATAACCAAATACATAAACTTTTCAAATACTATTTTTGCTTACATTTTATTGTAGATCTTGTATTTCAAAAACATATGTATCTCAAACTTGAAAGCATACAACTAAAAATATTTACTTTAAACAACAAAATTTATAGTGAGAATCGTATTTTTTTAAATAATATCATAAAGATGAAAGTTATGCATCTTATTGTAAACTTTATTCTTATGGGTGATTTTTAATGTGTTGCCAAAGAATATCTGCAACTCTTTTTGTACAAATAAAACAATTTGCATTCATCCAAAAAACTAAATGGGTCAAAATATTTGTCTGATCCAAATAATGGTTTGACCCACATTAACTCAATTGACCCATTTGCTATTGATCCAATCTAAGAATCGCCAACACAAATGAAATTGGGCTACACATCAAAATGACTCGATTTGGGAAATATTGGGATTTTTGGTACAAATCCCCCCCCGATGTCCAACAAAGTATTCAAATTCTTTTTAGCATTTTCCGAGGTAACAATATTGGGGATCAATGAACCATTCCAATCCTTGGAATTAACATTTAACAAATAAACTAGTGCCAAATTTTGTAAAAATGATCCAAATTTTGCAATTTAATAATTTGTGACCTATTACCAAACCAATTATCCTCCCAAGAGGAGATGTCAGACCCTTCTTCAATGCTTCATCTAATGCCTTTTTGGAGTAAATGCCTAAAACTCCAAATATTTTTCAAATATAACTAAGATTGTGGCCTAGCTTAGCGTTGATAACTTCACTCAGAGGAAAATATCTAACTTCGAAGAGATGAGTAACAAGGACGTGAAGGAATCTAACATTGCCGAGTTAAAAGCACCAATGCTTACCCCTAGATGCATGAGAGGTATGTGGAGGCTAAACAAGAACAAATATCTTGACTCAAAGAACCACAAGTTGAGGAACCTCAACGTGGCCCAACATTTCTAGGGGTCCATCATTTGATCAACGTGTTGTAACACAAATTTGACATGAATAGGTGATGAAAGTTATTAACTTGATTTTGATTTAAGCTTTATACTTTTATTGTTTAATTACAATTTTTAAATATATATGTAGTAATGGAAACATCTTAAGATGAGTGCATACCACAAAAAAACAATCAATTTCGTTCTTATACAACTTCCTCAAATGATATCACAACTAAACTTTAACTTGATTAAAAACCTCTAATGCAATGTAGTTTCGAAGTTGCGACATGGTCCAACTTTCCTAGGAGTCTTTCTTCTTTTGATTGTGATGTTGAAACACAAATTTAAGGTGGATAGGTAACAAATATTATTAATTTGAATTTGATTCGAGATTTATAGTTTTATTATATGATGATAATTTTAAATGTGTATGTAACAATGGAAACATGCATACAATAAAATATTTATCAATTTTGTTATATTTATCTACCTTAAACGACATCACAAGCAAATGTTTTAGTGGATTGAATATTTATCGTGCAATGTAATTTCAAATTTGGAGACAACTCTATATTATATGTTTTAGCTGAAAGGTGGCATAGGTAAAACACATACCTTTCACCTAACAATTGAAAAGTTACAATCAAACCAAATGTTGTGTCATGTTTACTAAACCTATTAGTTACTAGTGCACTCTTAAGTTAACCAACATCAACCAACAGAAAGCTTGCATGTGTTTGTGATGGAGTTGTCAAGGAGAACCGGTACAAAAATGTTGAAGTTGATCTACTATAGAGGTTCTCATTTTTATTTGAGGCGGTTGAACCATGTAATATATATATCTTAATCTTTAAATGGCTATGATGTATATATTATTTTATAATGTAATATAAACAAAAAGAGTATTTTAAAAGTTGATGTATATGATCTTAATTTGTAACTAAATACATGAACTTTTCAAATACTATTTTTACTTACATTTTATTTTAGACTGTGTATTTTAAAAACATATGTATCTCAAACTTGAAAGCATACAACTAAAAATATTTACTTTAAACAACAAAATTTATAGTGAGAATCATATTTTTTTAAATAATATCATAAAGATGAAATTTATGCATCTTATTGTAAATTTTATTCTTATGGGTGATTTTTAATGTGTTGTCAAAGAATATCTGCAACTCTTTTTGTACAAATAAAAGAATTTGCATTCATCCAAAAAACCAAGTGGGTCAAGATATTTGTCCGATCCAAATAATGGTTCGACCCACATTAACTCAAGTGACCCATTTGTCATCCATCCAATCCAAGAACCGCCCAACACAAACGAAATGGGGCCACACATCAAAATGACTCGATTTATGCAATATTGGGATTTTGGGTACAAATCTGCCCAATGTCCAACGGAGTGTTCATTTTTTTAGCATTTTATGAGGTAAAAGTATTGTGGATCAATGGGCCATTCAAAGTGTTGGAATTAAGAATTAACAAATGAGCTAATGCCAAATTTTGTAAAAATGGATCCTGATTTTGCAGTTTAACAATTTGTGACCTATCACTAAACCAGTTATCCTCCCACAAGGAGATGTCAGTTCCTTCTTCAATGCTTCATCTAATACCTTCTTGGAGTAAATGTCTAGAACTCCAAATGTTTTCCAAATATAACTAAGATTGTAGCCTAGCTTAGCGTTGGTAAATTCACCCATAGGAAAATATCTAACTCCGAAGAGATGAGTAACAAGGATGTGAGAGAATCTAACACTGCCAAGTTAAAAGCACTAATGCTTTTGAACCCTATCCCACCATCATGTTTGTGTATGAAAAGTCTATCCCATGAGAGCCAAAAAACACCTTTGGTTTGGTTACCACTTTTACCCCACCAAAACGACTTCATCATATTCGATAGTCTGAGGACGTAGAACTACACTCATAATGTAAGATGAAATTGATTTCATCACTAAAAGATGTTTTGTTACTGCAACCAATCAATGAAGGCAAATTCAAATTCTTGCCAGTACTCAACATAACTTGAATAGCCAAAGTGCTAACAATCAAGTCTTTGGTGGTCACAAGGATATTGCATGTGCATAAAATTTAGATTTTTGCAAATTAGTAATTTGTCCCGAGGCAAATTCATTAGTCCACAAAATAAATTTCATCACCAAAGCTTCATCGTTAGTAGCTCTGAAAAACATAAAACAATCACCTGCAAACAAAAAATGAAAAATAGTTCATGCATTTCTGCAAATTTTAGTGCCATGCAAATCCCTTTGCCCTTTAAATTGAGATATCAAAGTTGAGAGACCTTTTAACCCAAACGATGAATACATAAGGAAAGAGAGGGTCCACTTGTTTGAGATCTCAAATTCATGTTTTTGTTACAAGAAGTCCTTATTTTAGATTTAGCGTCAACTATGGCCAACATACTTTTTTTAAATATCTGGCCACAAAAATGTATATAATTTCAAACTAGTTTAAAATATGAAAAATCCAAAATTCCATTTTTTTTTGTTGTTTTTAAATTTGATGGAATATGTTTTTTGTTTTGAATATTTATTGTAAAAGAATATAAAAGGAAACATTGAGATTTATAAAAAAATTGGAATGTATAGACTAATTTTTGAGGGATTACAATAAATTTTCCCAAATTTACTAGGTTGACGATCCTTTAAATTGAAGTTCAACCTGCACAAAATTCAGTATGGTCTTTTTAAAAACTAATTACAAACCTCTACGATTAAGATTGTATTCATGCATTTCAAAATAATATAAAAAAATACACTACATTTTTTATTTTTTCTCACTTTTCATCTATCTCATTTTTACTTATTGAATTTTATGAACGTTAAGGTATAATTTTAAAAAAAAAAATATGGAGCCTACCATTACAACTAATAAAAATGAATTTTACGGTAAAGAAAATGAAAAAAAAAATTGAAACATTGTTTATCATAAAACTTACTGTTATGTGACTTGTATTATAGACTTTTAGTGTAAGATTGAATTTATGGTAGATATTTTTTTAAGAAGAAAATGTTTTATTTTATTTTTATTCAAAGTAAAAAGATGTTTTAATTTTACTTTACTTCTACAATGCAATTATGACTATTAAATGTAGTTCTATTTCTCGATAAAGTCCTCGACAATCTCTTACCCCTAGATGCATATGAGGTATGTGGAGGTTAAATAAGAACAAATATCTTAACTCAAAGAACCACAAGTTGAAGAATCTTCGCGTGGTGCAATATTTCTAGGGGTCCTTCCTTATTTGATCATCGTGTTGCAACACAAATTTGATATCGATAGGTAATAAAAGTTATTAATTTGATTTTGATTCAAGGTTTAGACTTTTATTGTGTAATTACAATTTTTAAATGTTTATGTAATCATGAAAACATCTTAAGATGCATACCATAAAAAAATAATCAATTTCGTTCTTATACAACTTTCTCAAAGGATATCACAACCAAACTTTAACTTGATTAAAAGCCACTTATGCAATATAGTTTCGAATTTAGAAACAAAAGATTCTCAAACTTAAAAGCATACAATATAAAAAATACTTACTTTAAACATCAAAATTTATAGCGAGAACCGAGAATAATATTTTTTCAAATACAATCATAAAAATAAAATTTATAAGTCATAGTAAATTTTCTTTTTGGTTTCAAGTCAATAGCCCATTAGTCCATCACTCTTTATATACAAATAAAAGAATTTGTCAAATTAAAAAAAAAAAGTTAAGTGGGCCAAAATATTTATTCGACCCATGTTGATTCGACCGACCCACTTACCATCTATCCAATCCAAGCTCCACCCAATCCAAATAAAATTGGGCTACACATCAAAACGACTCGATTTGGGTCATTCAAGTTAGTTTTTTACTCGAATCCTTCCGTTGTCCACCCCTACAAATATAGGTCCAACTCTCATATTCACCGCTAGTCTATGTCCCAAATTCCTAACTATAAATTGGACCCAAAAAATACATTATTCCAAACAACAACAAAAAAGAAGAAGAAATTGTTTTTCAGACAAAAAAAAAAGAGCTTACAATGAAAAGTGCGTTTGTGTTAGTGTGAGCGTGAACAAGCATGAGCAATCGATAACGAAGAAGAAGATTTAAGAATCAACATTCCAAACACACTCTCGCAAAAATTGTTTCATATTTTCTCTTCAACGACGATCTTCATTTCTTCAATTGTAAGTCACCACGTTTCTTCTTCACAATAAAAAGAAAAATAAAAAAAAGATAGAAAATTTCATTAAGTTTTGCAATTCGTTAACCCTTTTAATCAGTTGCTTCTTATTCTCATTTTTCAATCCAAATTTCTTAACTTTAACTGATTCTAGGGTTACCCATCTTTTCATTTTTTTTATTTTCTGATATTATCATTTTAGGGTTTGATTACATTGAACTGCAATGACTTGCTGTGATTACTTGAAGTTTTGAGGTTCGTCGGTGGATGATTCAGTTTTTGGAGTTTTTGAGATTTGGGTATGTTCAAATTTTGCTTGTTAATTTTACTTTAATTGAGTGAATTTGATTTTTGAATTTTTTTAGTTTTGAGTATGTGTTTCTTTTGATGGATTTACAAGTAAATGAATAAATTCAATTTTGTAGTATGTTTTTGGCGGGTTAGGGTTTGTTGCCTTGTTTATAATTATTTTTGTTAATTTGTTAATGTTATTTAGTTACAACTGTTAGTGTTATTCATTTTTATATTTTGATTCAATTTTCAAGTGCCAAATGTATGTAAGAATTTAATGCAATATTTTGAAAAATCTAACCCTCAACATGTAGTTAATGGCTTGATTGGTTTGATTATATCTAAATTTATGGTTGAGGTGTGATCAAACTCGAGATACAGCCAAGTCACGGTCTGACCGGTTGAACCGGGTGGTCCGATTAGGACTTTTAAAACATTGATTATAAATGGAATGAAATGAAGTGCCGTTTCAATATTGTACTGAACACCGAATTATCTAAAAATTTATTAGTTTCCAACTATTTCATTTTGATTTTACCATACTTGATTCTTTGATACTTTGAAAAAGGAAATATATCCGTGTCTGACAGCTAATTGACGCCGTTATGCTTCAGATATTTGTCTTCCCAATACGACAAGACGCATTGAAGCGGCATTTTTACTTACTTTTCGGACCGTTTTAACTCTGATTTTCCTATTTTACGTCTTCTTTATTGTTCTGGTTCACACTTTTTCTGCATTTCCGTGTTTTTCTTTTGCTGTCCAATTTCTTTTCTCGTGATACTCTTTTGTCCGTCTGCGGAGTTTCTCTGGTTGTGGAGTTTTTTCTTACTATTATCTCTGTTTCTGTTGTTGCTGTCGCTCTATTTTCTCGGATGTATTTCATGCATCTGCTTCATTGTTCTAGTTTGTACATTTTCGTAGTTCTTATGTTCTTATTTTGCTGTACTAAGCTCTTTTCTTTCTCTACTCTTTTGCCCATCTCTTTAGTCTTTACATATATTGTGCATTTCTGTTACATATGTTTATATTTATAAATTTCACTTAATGTGTTTGGCCCAAGTCACATCTTGATTTTTCACATCTTTGTATCTTTTCGAGTATTATCAAGTTGCGGCTTTAGCAGAGCGGAATTTGAACAAATCACTGTTGTTCTGCAATACACTTTTCAACACTCAGTGTTGTCAAATAATGGCTACAGCTGGGTGCTATAACATTGTAGTGTAGTCAAATTTGACAAACTGCTATTTTCCGCAATATGTGGTTGACAACACTAATTTACCGTGCCCATATTTTATTATGTACCTGGGCTTCTTGATACTCTTCTTATTGGTGTTTGTCAATTAATAATGGTCTTGTTCCAGTACGCACCACTTAGAGTTGTCAAATAGCGGCGTTTTAGCACTATAAACATAGCGGAATTTGAACAAAGTGCTACTGTTTTGCGATACGCTATTTATTACAAAATATTGTCTAATAGCTGCTATAGCGGCGCTATATCACTGTAGCATTGCGGAATTTGAACAAATCACTCTTTTCCACAATCCGCGATTAGCAACACAGCTTGAGGATGTGTTTGCTGTTGTACTTTGTGATGTTTGAGTTCTGCTTTGGTAATTATTCTAAAACTTGTGTAGGTCTAGGTGCTACTCTTTTAAATTGTAATGCTCTTGAATATTTTCTAAATACTGACTAATCAATAGGTGACACGTTTGTAAGCTGGATTGTGTTATAGCTTCCCCCAAATTATAATGCCCTTGTTTTTTCTATATTTGAATTTGATTGAATTCAATTTGTGGTGCAAGTTATTACATTATTTACTGAAATCTACTTTTACTTTGTAGGGTTTGATTCTCATGGATGAATTGCTGATGTTGTATTACACCAAGGTACGCTGAGTGAGTAGACGCAAACGTCAAGAAGACAGGTGAGAGATATGGAGTGCAATAAGGATGAGGCCACGAGAGCCAAAGAAATTGCTGAGAGGAAGTTTATTGCAAAGGATACTTCGGGTGCTAAGAAGTTTGCTTTGAAAGCCCAAAATTTATTTCCTTCCCTTGAGGGTATTTCTCAAATGATAGCAACATTTGACGTGTATATTTCTGCTGAGAATAAAGTTAAAGGAGAAGCAGATTGGTACGGTATACTTGGTGTTGACCCCCGTGCTGACGATGATACAGTTAGGAAACATTATAGGAAGCTAGCTCTCATGCTTCACCCCGACAAGAACAAGGCCATCGGAGCTGATGGGGCCTTTAAACTTCTTTCAGAGGCATGGAGTTTACTGTCCGATAAGGCTAGAAGGGCAGCTTATGACGAGAAGATAAACGCAAAAGCACAGAAAGGCTCAACCATTTTCGGTGGTTCATCGGCAAAAACGGGGCCAAATGGGGCTTACAATAGTAAAAAGAAACCCCCTTCAAGTGCAAGGACTCAGAAGAATACTGCTAAAGAAAACACTTCATCTTCTGCTAGTAAATCGAAATCCACATTTTGGACTACTTGCCATCGATGCAAAATGCAATATGAGTATCTCAGAGTTTATCTTAACCTTAAACTTGTATGTCCAAGCTGCCACGAAGCATTTTTGGCTGTAGAAACTAATCCACCTCCTGCAAGTGGTATTAGACCTGGAACGTCGTGGATTTTTTCACAGAATAAGCAAAAGTCGGATCGCCAAGCACCAAACAAAAGCAAATCTAATGCTGGAAAGAACAACACGGCAGCTCCAAATGTTGGATCAGGGTCTAACAGTTTCCAGTGGGCTCCATTCTCGAAAACTTCTGGGGTTTCTAATGTGGCTCAAGCTGCAAATGCGGTTAAGCAGGCCTATGATAAGGTGAAGCGAGACCGTGAGGAGGCACAAGCTGCTACCAAAAAGGAAGAGGCGTTAAAGAGGAAGCAGAATGTTTCGAAAAAAGGTTGCTTTAATCCAGCTAAGAGAAAAAGGGGTGGCATGGAGGGAAATGGAGCAGTTGGAGCTTCTAACCTGCATGGTACATGGGGGGTCAGTGGAATCAAGAAGACAAACTGTACTAGAGATCTCTCCCCAGTTGAACTTCAGAATATTCTTATGGAGAAAGCTAGAAAAGAAATTAGCAAGAAACTCAAGGAGTTTCAGTCAGATACTGTTGATAAATCAGTGGCGAAAGAGAGTGGAGACGACAGCCAGAAAGCAAACCGGAAAGGAGATATTTTGGTAACAAACTCTGATATCTTTGCTCAAAATAATACCAGGAAGTCAGGAGGTGTAAAGAGTAGATTTCCGGCCGACAAGTCATTTGCAGGTACTACCATCGTTAACTCATGCACGGAAATTTTGGATTCAATGCCAGCAGATGTTCTGGATCCTGATTTCCATGACTTTTACAAAGATCGAACTGAAAGGTCTTTTGCTGAAAATCAAGTATGGGCTGCATATGACAGTGGCGATGGAATGCCTCGACGTTATGCTATGGTTCACAGAGTGATCTCTCTGAATCCATTCAAGTTACAGATCAGTTGGCTCTACCCAAATACCAACAACAGTGAACCGGGACCCCTAAATTGGATTGCATTAGGCTTTTCAAAAAGTTGTGGCGATTTCAGAATTGGTAAACGCGAAATCTACAACTCAATCAATTATTTCTCTCAGAAGGTTAGGTGGAAAAAAAGTAATGATGGAGCCATTTGTTTATATCCCAGAAAAGGAGAGGTTTGGGCCATCTATAGGAATTGGTCTCCTGACTGGAATGACCTAACATCAGATGAGGTGATACACAAGTTTGACATGGTTGAAGTACTCGAGGATTTTGTTGAAGAACGCGGCGTAACTGTTATTCCATTGATCAAGGTAGCTGGGTTCAAGGCTGTTTTTCACCACCACTTAGACTCAAAAGAGATCAAGATCATTCCGAGGGAGGAAATGCTTCGATTCTCTCATCAGGTACCTTCATACTTACTTACCGGCGAAGAAGGTCCTAATGCTCCAAAGGGTTGCAGGGTGCTGGACCCGGCTGCTACTCCATGTGAACTTCTCGTTGTAATAAAAGTTGTGGAGGAGGAACATATGGCCGACGTCATGGATAGTGTAACGAAAGAAATTAATTGTGAGGAAATGGACATCGATAGGAGAAAACTTGGCGGAGCAAAGGAGGGGAAGAAGAAAGTTATCCATCTAATAGAAACTTCAGACGATGACAGAGGGAAGAAGATATGCAGAGGCTTGTAGCAGTGACGGTACATAGCATGAGATAAAGGAAAACAACTTGATGGTTATGTGGTTCATGTAAGAAATTGAAAGTGCCCAATAGCCAGAATTAATTTGACAAAGTAGGATCCGAAATGAGTTGACATTGTGATTCATTCGTGGATTCTTGAGAAGTTCTGATTACTTTGCGTTATCGAACAATCACTATTGAATAACGGTGAGTTTTGTCAAATTATTTTTTCTAGCTGTGTAGAATTATTACTGTCAAAAGAAAATGGGAAGATTTCATTCCTGATATGACATTACAAGTGCCATTTTCGGCGGTTGAAGTTGATCGGTTTGGTCCCTTGTCGTACCAAAAACTAGTATTGGAATGATGAGGCTTTACCTTCTGCAAATTGTTCTATATTTAAAGTTTGTCAGAAGCATACCTTTACAATTTGCATAAGGGTGTATGGCTCTGGCTCTAAGACTTTTCTTTTATTCCTTTATAGGTTATTTCTTACAAAATTTTGTACTGTAAATCCAATTTAGTGGCATGTTTGTCAATTGGTGCCCTTATATGTTTGTTTGTAAGAAATTCAGCTCAGTTAGCAATTTATAGCAGTACTTTTTACCTCACAAGTTGATTCTTGTTTCTTGAATAGTTTTTCTTTCTTGTGATTATGAAACTATTTTTGCTGCATGATTTTCTTCCTTTTTTTTTTTTTCTCTTTCTATTTCAAGTATGTTATGATTTTGTAACTACATATGAATGTTTATTGGTACGAAATCTTCGGTTCAAACTTCGTTGCCTTCAATATTTAACGGTTCAATATTTAACGGTGGAAAGGCGATCTCATCCGAATTTGGAACTAGCCAACAAAAATGGGAAGTTAGAGACTAATCTCTCGAATAACTTATTTCAATAGAGACTCTTCTACACATTGATTAGGGATCAAATATGTTTAGTGATCAGATATATGTTTAGTGATCAGATTATGTGTCAGATTGTGTTACACTATGTTGGTATTATTGAAATTTATTAGATGCAAATATCAATTGACTCCTCATTAAAAGATTCATTTTTTGTGAGATTCTATTTGAAGAATGATGATGATAGTCTCTTAGAGGCTTAATAGAAATTGCCAGAGAGATTGTTGAAAGAGAGGTGGAGGTAGGTAACATGAATTTTCTCAAATCTTGACTAAATTGTACAATGTGAATATGCTTGATAAATGGTGATACTATTTCATAAGGTAAGATGTTTATTCAAAATATGAGAGGCATGGTTAAGTAATGGACAAAAGGTGAGAGAGGAGAGGGCTTTGGAAAGAGAGGAAGAGAAAGAAAGAGATGGAAATCTTATATATTATTTTTTATTGTGGATAATGAGATCGAGTTTGAATTTTTTCAATCTAAATCTCCCACAATCTCTGTCAATCTGTCTATTATTCTTAATTTTAAATTTTATTTTTAATTTTTTTTAGATATATTATAAAGATTATACATATAAAATTTTATACAAATTTAAAATAATTTGATATGTTATTTAATAAAAAAAGAAACACAAAAGATTTGAAGAATTTATATTAAGTCTTCTTAAACTTTCAATTTGTTCATTGAATTCCTCTAAATTAGGGGATTTGATATTATGGATAAAATTAAATCCTTTTATTAAAGTTGGGATCTATTATTTCTTCACTTTTCTTTTCCTCCTTATTTTTTTTTTGGAAGTCCTGTCTTTCTTCCTCTTAAACTTCCAAATGAATTCTTCAACCATGACATATTATTTTGGATTTGAATTATAAATTTTTGGGTAGCTTATTCTCACACTATTATGTTATAAAAAATATCCAAAATACATTTCGAGACAGATTAATCTAAAGATTTTTTTTCTAATAAAAAAGTAGACTTCTATTTGATTAATTCGAAGATCATTAGAGAGTTGAAGAAAAAACTCTCAATTTTTGTATTTGAATTTGCAAAATTTTAAATAAAAACTTGATATAAAAATCATATTATAGTATGGAGACAAAATTAATTTCATTGATAACATTTAAATATTAAAATTAATTTTACACTTTCAAGCGTAAAATTAATAGTAAAGATACAAGAGTTTTATTGAGTTCTCTCAATTTTTGTATTTGAATCTGCAAAATTTTAAATAAAAACTTGATATAAAAATCACATCATAGTACGGAGACAAAATTAATTTCATTGATAACATTTAAATATTAAAATTAATTTTACACTTTCAAGACTGAAATTAATAATAAAGATACAAGAGTTTTATTGAATACGTTAAATTGGTCTCTGATTTTATAAAATATTTTCAAATAAATTCTCGAAAATTTTGAATATTGCAAAAAAGTCTCAAACTCTTAAAAAATGACTCATTAATTCTTTCGTTAAACGTGTACAACTAAACTGTAAATTGATTTATATGTTTATCTGTAACTATCAATTAAGTTTATATATGATATACTTAGTGTATGTTTGAAAATGCAATGATTTATCAATTATCGCATTCTAGTGTACTTTTTACCATGAAAAATAGAAGTTTCACAGTGAAATCACCCCCCTTTATCATGTTTTCAAACATAAGCTTAAAATCATACCCCCAATTTAGTATATATATTTATTAGCGTACTATTAATTTGATATCTTACATATTTATCGAATTTGTAATTTATTCATTTATTATCTTTAAGATTTGTATCAGTAATATTAAACATAGTTAAAAATGTTTATAAAATAAAAATGTTTATAAAATATCGATAAAATTTAATTCAATTGACAAACGCACCATAGTCAAATTTCATATTTTAATCCAAATTCAAACTCAAAATTTTACGATGTATTTCTAAACTAAACTTTAAGTAATATTCACGGTTTTATTATCTGACCAAAAAAATACATTTTTTTTTAAATATTTATAATTTTACTGAGAACCAATGGTTTACGTGGGTTTTATTGCAATCTTTTCTCCTCTGAGCCATCGAATAACATAAAAATCAAACAACAATACTATGAGCCATAATTTCGTTATTTTTCCCATTGCAACGATCATGGAACCATGAAAAACCATGCCACAAAATCAAACAAGAAACCAAACACACAACCAAATGAAACCAAACCTAAACGAATTCGTAACAACAATACTAAACAAAATCAACCACATAAACCATTTGAAACAACTCCAATCACACTTAACAACACTTGGTCATTCCCAAACCCATTTCTATGTCTTCAAACTCATTCGTTTTTGTACTCTCAAACTCTCAAATCTCCCTTATGCTCATCAAATCTTCAACCACATTCACTCACCCAATATCTACCTTTTCACTGCCATCATCACTGCATATTCATCATCTCAACAAAAAAACAATCATTTACTCACTTTCTCTCTCTTTAAAAAAATGCTTAATACTTCAATTGCTCCTAATCATTTTATTTACCCTCATGTTCTCAAATCATCAAAGAAACGGTTTTTAGTAGGTTGTGTTCATACCCAGATTGTAAAAACTGGTTTTTTATATTACCCAGTTGTTCAAACATCTCTTGTAGATTCGTATTCCAAGGTTTTGAGGGGGTTAGGGGATGCACAGAAGGTGTTTGATGAAATGTCTGAGAGAAATGTTGTTTCTTTTACTGCTTTGGTTTCTGCGTATTTGAGAGTTGGTGATGTTGGGAGTGGTTTGAAGGTGTTTGATGAAATGGTTGAACGGGATGTTCCGGCTTGGAACGCAGTGATTAGCGGTTGTACTCAGAATGGGTTTTTTTCGGAGGGGATTAGGTTGTTTAGAGAAATGGTTTTTGTTGCTGCTGCTTGTGAGGGAGGGTTTTGTAAGGGTAATAAGCCGAATCAGGTTACTGTTGTTTGTGCACTTTCGGCTTGTGGTCACGCTAGTATGCTTCAGCTTGGGAAATGGATACATGGTTATGTTTATAGGCATGGTTTTGTTGTTGACGCGTTTGTTTCGAATGCGCTTGTGGATATGTATGGGAAATGTGGGTGTTTGCAGTTGGCGAGGAAGGTTTTTAATATGGACCAATGTAAGGGGTTGACTTCGTGGAATTCGATGATTAATTGTTATGCGTTACATGGGAAATGTGAGGGTGCGATTGCGGTTTTTGAGCAAATGGTGGGGTGGGGTGTGAGGCCCGACGAGGTTACCTTTATTGGGTTGTTGAATGCTTGTACTCATGGTGGATTGGTTGAACAAGGTTGTGGCTATTTCAATATGATGATTAGCGAGTACAAGATAGAGCCTAGGATTGAGCACTACGGGTGTTTGATAGACCTTCTTGGTCGGGCGGGTCGATTTGATGAAGCCATGGATGTTGTGAAGGGAATGAACATGGAACCTGATGAGGTTGTTTGGGGTTCTTTGCTTAATGGATGTAAGGTTCATGGTCGTAATGATTTGGCGGAATTCGCAGCTAAAAAACTAATCGAAATCGATCCACAAAATGGTGGTTATGGCATAATGTTGGCTAATATATATGGAGAATTAGGAAAGTGGGATGAAGTGAGGAATGTGTGGTGCAAATTGAAGCAGCAGAAGTCTTATAAGGTTCCAGGATGCAGCTGGATTGAGGTTGATGATCAGGTTCATCAATTCTATTCACTTGATCAGTCTAATCCAAAGACAGAAGAGTTGTATAGTGTTTTGGAAAGTCTGATTGGTTATAGAAGTGAAGTCATGGTTGAAATGTAGGCCTTAATCACTTGATCTCACGACTTCATCCATTTCAAATAGAAGCTATTGTAGTGCTATAGCGTACCAAAATTTGAACAAATTATTATTTCTTGCAATCTGCGATTGGCAACACTGCGCCATATATTTGGAAGATCTAAACAAAGGAAGAGGAAGAGGCATTGTAGTTCAGAAGAATAGAATCCTGAAATGCATCATTATATCAAATGCTGAGCTTGGTACTGATTTCTGACACATACTAACAAAGCCACAAGGCCAAGGATTCCTATAGGGAAACTTAATTGTTTGAAGGAATATTCTATGTTCAGAAGATTTTTCAAGAAAAGAGAAGTGTTCCTTCTAATAAAGTTAAATCAGATTAACTTTGTGAAAGAAAATATATCTAGTATCAAGTACTCCAACTAGATCCCTTGTTTTGGATATGTTTAATTCAATTTGGGTTATCTTAGGAAACATAGAATTTGATTCCTGGATATAGAGGAATAACATTAATATTTTTAAAAGATAAAGATATAATAGAGAAAATCTCTTAACGATAACGATATTCAAGAAATGATATACTCCTACGATAACTTACATGTATTTAAACACTTTCAATATACTTTCAAAAGGAGTGAAAACCCTTTAATTAAAGACTTTTGATATATTAGGATAGATATTAAGTTCAGAGTAATTAACTAATAACATAATTGCAAAAATAGATATACATATAGAACTACAAATAATCTAGGAAGACAGCTACTAACAAACTCCTAATTATCTCTATTTCTATATGGTGACATGCCACCCAAAGGAAATCCTTCTGCCAGATCTTCAATTCCTCGTTGTTCCCTTTGAATTGGTGGATTACCATCATGAATTTGACTCATTAAATTTGTTGCATAATTGACCCTTCAAATTGTACTATATGCCCTAATTTTGGTATTTGCAACGTTCACCTTTAAGTTGTTCAACGTTGAGTAGTTCTAGCACAGGTGCTTGGATCTCCTTGGTTGACATTCACAAATTTCATTGCAACTTTGTACTATTTTAAAATAATAATTGTGTTATTGTTACCTTTTATACTATTTTTTTAAAATTAAATACATTCTACTTTTATATGTATATTATTTGTAAATAAATAATTATTTTTTAGTGGAATGCGGATTTTCTAATCGGTGTAAATTTTTTAGCTCCATTTCAAGGTATAAGATATTATCTACAAGATTTTGCATGTATGGTAATGATCCACAATATAAAGAAGAATTGTTCAATCTCCGACATGCGTCTTTTAGAAATGTTATTGATAAGATATTTGGTATATTTAAATCGCGGTTCACAATTTAAGTCAATTCCTCCACTTTTATTTAAGACATATGCATAACTTCTTTCGCAAAAATATCGTACATGAGTCTGTAGATGTATCTCTATCTCTGATATTACTAATTAATAAAAACCATAATTATAAACCTAATGTTCAAACCCAAGAACACGAACGTGAAAATCTTAATTTATGGAGGAGTACTATAGCTACAATAAAATTAGAAATTATTTTTTTAAACTTTATAATATATTTATTATATTTTGTTATTTAATATTATAAATTCATAAATTTTTTTGAAATGTTGTGTTACAAATCCATTAAAATCTATAGAGTCTTTTAAAATTTTGATCGTAAATATTCTTTTAAGATCTTATATAGAATATTTTAAAATCTATATATTCTTACAAATTTTTTTAAATTCTTTGAAAGTTTTTCTCTTGAAATAGTCTTTTAAAATCTCAATCCAATACACCTTCCTTAGCAAGATTGTTGAACGAAAATTATATTTTCAACTAAAAACTCTCACAAAATCTATTATAGTAAAGAATCCATCAAAATCAGATATTTTTTAATACCAAGAGACAATTTTTATGCCGTGAAAAATCTCAATTGAATATCATCGGATTTTTCTCTTTAAAAATCTTAGAAATCTCAATTGAGTATCTCAGAAATTATTTATAATCTTTTAAAATTTTAATTCAATATATTCGTTTAATTTTTAGTACACTTTATACAAATATTATTTTCCTAATATATTATTTTTATCAGTTTAAAAATGAAACCACTGAATTATTTAAATATTCTTAATCCATTACATTAATTATTTAACCATTGTCAAAATAAGACGAAAGTGATAATTCAAATACTAATATAATAAACTGAGATTAAAATAAGTGAGTGCACCAACATGTTTATTTGGACACACTACAGACAAATCAAAAGTTTACTCAAAAAAATGTATTCACGAGCTCCTCGTGGGCCAAAATATATACTTGAATGAGCCTCGTGGCTCACGACGACCATACTTTTATATTTGTTTAGGGATTTAAAAAAAAACATTTTATGCTATTTCAATTTCAAGATGATTCTACAATTTTTAATTTTTTTAGAGTTAAATATATCACTTCTAAAAAAAATTCCATTTAATTTTTTAATGTGTTATAAGAACACTTATTATTATTTGTCGATAATCAACCGTGAAACTGTTTTAATATACATTCAATATATATATATATATATATATATATATATAAAGAGACTTTTGAACTGAAAATTTATCTACATTTCTAAAAATAGTAAAAATGTTAATAAATTATTTTTATTATTATTGTAAATACATATCTATTAATTAATATTTCATCTATCTTTATGACAATTGTTTACTTCAAGAATATTTCATTAAAGTAAAATGAACATCAATTCTAAAAATTAAAAATATGAAATATTTTGATAAAATAAACAGCCCCTTATTGTTCTTCTATAATTCAAACTTAACTCTTTACTTTTCTCATTTTTTATCGATAAAATAAAATTTATTATATCGAAGTTTAAAGATATTCACGTATGTTACACATTAACCATTTGCACTAAAATTAAGTTGTCTTCACTAAATGATTATATTATTATGAATTCAGAATGAGTATTATACATGTACTTAGTTTGATAATATTATCTCTTTATCATTCATTAGTTAGCTATATAACTTAGTGTTATATTTGTGATAATTAGTTGAATTTGTTAAGGCACTACTCATCTTATATATAATCTTTCATTTGTAATTTTTTATTCAATTAACAAATGATTTTTTACATAGTTATTTTTGTATGATCACAAAATCATCAAATGTATACTGCATAGACACACACAAAAGATACTCATTTTTAATATCAAAAAGTAAGAATGTAATAAAAAAAAAAGATGTACATAATCAACACCAACAAAATAGTTGCAAGAAAGGAGCACACAACGATGTATTATTCCATTTATTGAGTGCATACATTATGCAAAAGCACAAAGTTCACCAAAACAAGAACTAAGTTACACAAGCTAGCTAGTTACCAAAGTCAAAATTTAAACAACAGATTTAACAATTCCATCTTCATAAGAAGAAGCATCAACAAACACAACTCTAAAAGCTTCATGTTCAGTCAAATTCAAACGTCTTCCACCTTCATCATTATCATATCTTCCAATATCTAAACAAATTGGTGAACCCTTAACACAAAATCCAAGCTTATAACCAAATCCAGATCCATATTTTTGAATATTAAATGTGCCACTCAACGTTTGTTTACCAGGATAATTTTCAGGACCACCAATACCAATACAAGCTTTGTCAATAGCATCATCCACAAATATCAACCATTTTGATGATTCAGCACAATTAGGCTTTTTAGTGAACTCGATTTCAATTGGTGTACCAGTAAATAATATACCAGTACTTATTTCTGGTATGACGAATTTCACTGGTAAACCATTGATAACTTCTTGGTAGTCTTGTAAGACAATAACCGGACACTCTGAATCACCTGTTTTGTCTAGTCTAACTCCTCCACCTGGAGGTCCACGAATTGCGGGTAAAATATAGTATTTGCCACCTGGAAAAATAGGGTTGCCATTTATGTCTAGCACTTGTTCAACATCTTCATTTGAGAAAGCTAGTGAAAGATTGATTAAGAAAACAAAGAGGAGGAATGAAAGAGTGAAAGATTGCTTCATTGTTTTGCTTAAAGAGTGTATTGATAAGAATGTTTGTGTTTTGGAGGGTTTGCTCTGCCTCTATATATAATACTAATGAAAAAATGTCACTTTCATTTTCCACTCATTGATTTTATTATTATATTGTATTTGGGAACTAGCACGAGACATGTTTCACACACGTGGAAAACTATTGGATAAGATCTATATGTGTGCTTTTATTTTAAGTTTTTGTATATTAAAAATACTTTATCTCTCATTTTTTTCTTTAATGGTCTTACATTTTGACCGATACAAACTTCAATTTATTTATAAATATATCGTAAAAATTTCTGTAAATAGTACAACTTGTCGTTTTTATTTTTTATTTACAAAACTTGCGGTTAAATATTAATATGTGTAAAAAAATGGTAAAAAGTAAATATATATGGTTTGAAATGATGATAATAGAGGTATACGTACCGAGAGAAATTTTTAATTCCCTCGCGAGGAGCACGCCTTATTTATATATTCAAATGTATACTTTCTTTAACCTTTAATCAAATCGAAAAAAATAAAGAAATCATATTTCATAATTTAATCTATATACATTTGAATATATATATATATATATATATATATATATATAATATGTATATTCAAATATATATGAATTAAATTATAAAATGTAATTTTTTTAAGCTTTTTTTTTGTTTTATTGTAGAGAATTATTTTAATGATTTTTGTAAAATTATTTTTGACTATATTTTTTAGTATAGCATACTAAAAAATGTCCAATTAGTTTCATAGTTTTTCTTTTTTCTTCTAAAAAAAATACAAAATAAGAGTGTGGTGACCTCGTATTTTTCTCCTAGTATAAGATAATGGAAAAGGTGTTTGAGGCTATATTGGTGAAGCTTATGGATACAATAATGTCAATTTTCATCGAGTGGATGTTATGGTGTGGTAAACAAGGTTATTGACTTGGCTAACCTTGAAGGTAGATTTGAGATAAAGTTATCTTGGATTAAGATTTTTGTCTTCTCACGGTCTTTATTTGGTCACCTTTCTATTTCTTCTTGTTGTACATTGGTTGAGTGTGTTAGTTCTCCAAATTAAATCCCTTATGCTAACGATAACCTACTTTTAGCGATGCCTTTAATGGAAAATGTCGTCGCATAAAATTGAGTATTTTTTTGAATTTATTGGAGTCGTCGTTAAAATTTATTTTAATAAAAAAAAATATATTAAAAAACCATTAAAAATAAAAAAAAAAAAATTTGAAATCAAAATTTGAATTCGTCGATTATACGTAGAGAAAATATTAGCACCTTATGACATCTGTTAAAATACGGTTATCTATAATTAATTGTGTTAGATTAATATTAACTTAAATATATTTATTTTTTCTTATTATTAAATATGAATAACAATTATTATTATTTTTTAAATATAATTTTGGAATAGATGTATGCTTAAGAAATAAAGGACAAAAAATAAATTTTTATTAATGTATTTGAGAAGAATGTGATATTGCTCATACGTATCTTCCAGTGCGATTGAGAAATCAAAGTTATGTAGTTCTTAGTTAGAAAATGCAGATGTGTTGATTTATTTTTAAAAAAACATTTGTTTTTGTTATAAAAATATTTATATTTTGATGAGAAAACAAAATGAGCTTGTTTGACTTGAAAAATTATTTCTTTTTATGCGAGTTTTAATACTATCAAGTTGTACAACACGTGTCTCAAAAACTTAGAATAAAAAGATGTCTCGTCTAGTTAATCATTTTAAGAATGTTTTATATTATTTTCGATTTTAAAATTGAGTTTCAAAACCACCAAGTAGTACGACTTGTGTTTTAACAACTCAAAATTTTAAAAAAAGATCACATGTAATTAATCAAATTTAAAAAGTTAATTTTATATTTATTTCTTTTTAAAAATAAGTTTTAGAATTATCAAGTTGTATAAATTATGTTATGCTACTCATAGACTAAAAAGTGTCATTTCTAGTTAACATTTAATAATAATTTTTATTTATTAATTTGTTTATGAGTTTTAATTTATTAATTTATCTATAAAGTTGATATTTAGAACCGTCAAGTTGTCACAACTTGTGTCTTAATAACTTAATGAAAAAAATGTCACATTTAGTTAATTTTTAATGAAATATTTTTTTATATTTATTTATGAAATTTGATATTTAAGTTATGAAGCAAGTTAATTTTTTTATAATAAAACAAAAATTAGTAAAATTAATCGTCTGAGTTTATATGAACAAATTTTTTAATAAAATTAGCTCATGCCCAACTTTTTAATAAAATTAAGGCTAAATTACATTCGTGGTCCCTTAACTTAATTTCAGGTAACGTTTTAGTCCCTTATATTTTTTTTCCCGATTTAGTCCTTTATTTTAATTTTAAATGACAATTTGATATTTTATGTTTTAAAATTTCAACAACGTTATCCTTTTTTAAACAAAAATTCAAAAAAAAATTCAATCAAAACTCATAAAATTAATTATATTCTTCAATATAATACAAATTTCATCAAATCCGTAATGCAAATCTTCAAATAAACTCATATTTTCATACTTTATTTGATATTATTAGAAATAAAGGACTAAATCGGGAAAAAATAAAGATAAGGGACTAAAACGTTACTTGAAATTAAGTTAAGGGACCACGAATGTAATTTAGCCTAAAATTAATCGTCTGAATTTAAGGGAGGCAGCAACTTTCCAATTAGTAAGTAAAAAAACAAGCAAAAAACCTACCTATGTAAAGTTTCGTTGTTACTTTCTCAGCCTCAACTTATTTCCTAGTCTTCCTCCCTTTTCCCCACCCTTTGTTCACACGGTTCTGAAAGCAGAGGAGGAAAGGTGGGCAACAGGTACCAAGAGGTTGGCAGAACGCATCAGCTGAAAAAAATAAAATAAAAAAAAGGAAAATGAACAAGAACAAATAAGCGGCGACGACGGGGACATCATCACACGTTCGAATTTTAGTCTTATTTTTTTTATGTTTCGTTCATTATGTTATCTTAATTTTTGCTCTTACAAATAAAAAATCTACATTTTTTTTTTAAAACAAAAGATAATTGTATGGTGAAGATAAACAACAACATATTTATCGTACAAGAGAAAAAATATACCTTGATGTTTTCTATTTGTTTCTTGTTACTGATACTTCCTTCGAATTCTACCTCTTTTTCTTTATATGTATTTTTTTTTAAGTAGAGTTCAAGATCATATCCTTTTTTAAAACAAATGAAGATGTATTTATAGAGTTTTTTTTCTTCAAATTTTTAGTTGTTTTCCTGCTTTGCCTTTGCTTCCCCATTAATTTTATGTATGATGTTTAATTTATTTTGCTCATAATCTGATTTTTCTGCACATCTGATTCATTCACGATTTTAGCCTTTTTTCTTCTGATTATGTTGATCTGCTGAACAAAGCTGGTTTGTTGGGCTAAATCGTTTTTTGACTTGCAATTTTGGTTAGCTTTGTACAAATCTAACATAATTTGTCTTTTAGATTATTTTTGTTTCAAACTCAGAAGTTTGTGTTTTTGCTTTGTATCATGTGTACAATGGCTAAGAGTAAATGAAGTTGATTTTTACATTACTTAATTCGTATAATTTAATGGACAAAATTGAGATACTACAGAAAATTTGTGATCTATGAAGATAATCTTTAGGTGCTTTGACTTGGCATCAAGTTTAAACTTAATTTCTCCAATAGTAGTGTCATGAGTAAAAATACTTAGCCATCATTTATGGTTATGGAGGTTTGATTCCTTAATTACAAGGTAGGTTCAACTCATTTTCAATATTTGGGTTCACCAATTGGCGCCAAACCGACAAGGGAGAGTAGATGGAAACCATTGGTTAAAACACATTGTCCCTCAACATGCAAAGGGAAAGTACATGGGAACCATTGATTAAAACACTTTGTACAACTTAGGTCTTGAAGAAAAAAGTTTTTAATTTTAGTGGTAAATTGTTCTTCTCAATTATGTTCTCAACAATATCTCTATGTGTTCTCTCTCCTTTTTCAGGATGCCAATTAAGGTATGGAAGGTCATAATTTCAGGATGCCAATTAAGGTATGCTTAGAATATTTTGCATTTGTTTTGCTTGTCACTCATTGTCTATCTCATTTTTGTTGGATATTTTGGTTTTATTTTGGTGTTAGTAATTTTTGTATTTTGCCTATTTCTTTTGGGCTTTATTTTATTTTACATTTTTGGATTCTTTCTTATAATGGATTGAAGTATTACTTGTATTCTATATTAATATATTACCAACCGGATTACCTACAAATCTAACAAGAATGCAAACAAGAAAGAAATTCACGTATATATAGAATTAATTTTTTATATTTATAATTTTATTAATGACATATGAATAATTAACGGATCTAGATAATTCTATGTTATAGAATTGTATGTTACGTCATTAAAAACATATTAAATCGTTATTTTTTAGTTCAAAAATATGAGAGATGAATCAAAATTGTCGATTTTTAAAATAAGGAGACTAAATTCATAAATTGGTAATAATAGATGAATCAAAAGTACAATTGATAAAAAAAATTATATGTATGATCGTTAAGATAACTAACTTTAACTTGGCCTTAAATTTATAATATAATATAGGGCTAAATTAACTTTATAATATAATTCATTAGGGCTAAATTAACTTTATAATATAATTCATTTCAACCCATGTGTATTTTTATCGCTGCTGGCTAATGTACTATTTTTCTAAAAAGAAAGCTCTTTCTAAATATAAGTGGGTGTATATTAACAATTATTATAGGCATTTGTCATAATACACTTACTCATTTTTAGAAGAGTACGTTGACAAATTTTTAGCATATTTCTTTTTTGCACATGCCCTACTCATTTTTAAATTCTAGGGATGTATTCTAAAATGATTGCATGAAGTTAGAAGAAATAACTTGGGTGATGGTGTGAGTCTTAAGTAATCATTCTCTAATCCTCAAGTCTTGAGAATGTTTAAAAATATTACAATTGTATCAACAAGCTCAAACAACATAATATATGTCCTAAGTATGTGTTTGACAAACATCAAAACAATCTAATTAGCTTAGGAAACTATGCAATCACATAAATGACGCATCTTGTGTATCATTCCTTCAGTGCAAGATAAATTTTAAATAAGCTTAATTGGTTGTTATTATTTTATACTTAATTTCTATTAAATATCAATGTAAAATTAATTTATATTATAAAACTAGTTTATAGTAATATTTATTACACATAACATGTAACTAGAACATATTGCATATTTTTAATGGTTATTACGAAATAAAATTAGAGTTAATTTGTTTTTTTAAGTTTTATTTTAATCTCTTAATTAATTTTTGTTTTGTTTGGGACCCTTAAATATAGTTATGTTAGCCACTTTAGTCTTTTTCGTCCGATTTATTGAGAAAATATTAAATAATAGATATGTGTCAACTTAGGGGCGTACTGACTTTTCTTCTCCTCGGTCCATCATTTTCTTCTTCTTCTTTATTATTATTATTATTATTATTATTATTATTATTATTATTATTAAAGAATAAGATTATTATGTGGTGAAATATCTGTGGATCCAATAAAGAATATTTGTTTTGATTAAATCATTTGTATTTTGTATGACAATGTTATGAATTACTATTTTTAAATGAATTGACAAATAATCGTAGGTGATTTGCTTTGAGTTATTTTATTTTGACTTTTTTTAATTTATTTTTTAAAAATTACTAGTTTACGACTCGTCTTAGACCAACCTAATTTCGTCTTATTTTATCTTATTTTTATTGAACCCGCAATTAAAAATTTGATTAAGGGATATATTATGGCCTAAAATTGACCCGGTCAAATATTGAGATCATATAAAAAATACATCAACTCAATCTAACAAGTCATTTGTACACCTTTAGTGTTATTGTTGACTGAGTTGTCTCAACATAAAAAAAATCCAAACAAGAATTTGTCCACCTTCTCCTCAAACTCTTCCACCTATCCTACATTTTCGAAAACAGCAAGGAAAATGTATTTCATTTCTTATGTCGTGGAGAAGACGACTGCAACATCACACTATGCCTCATAGGCTGATAGAAATAATCAAATTAAATTATAATAGATTTCAATGTTATGTTTCGTCAATGTCACTTCACCCTTTGAAAATTAAATATAATACAATTTGTAATTGTTGGGACGTTCATTAAGAAAATTAGTGTTGCACGCTCTCCATGTGGAAAATGACTAATGTGACCAACGAAACCATGAAGGACTAAAATTCAACAAATATTAATTAAAAGATCAATATAAATTTTAAAAAATAATTAAAAGACTAAAAAAGTAATTTACCAAAAAATAAATAATTTTTTATTGTACAATGGTTAATGAATGAACTTGGGAACGAGAGGTAAGATATTCATACTACGATTTATTTCTATGTTCATTAATAATATTTGTGAACCAACATTTTTTTAAATTATTATATATATATATATATAGTTGAATTAATTATTAGTTTAAATAAATATTATTCCACTTATTAAATACTTAAATTAATTGTGCAAGCACATAATTCATTAGAACAATTTAGAATTAAATTAAGTTATATTAGCAAGAGTTAATAATTTTCAACTGCATAAAAACGAACAGGAACATGTTGGGGAGTCTGGGGAAGCACAACATTCGGAATGGACTAAACAAGGATTCTTATATATTCAATACTTGATCCACTTAATCACCGAGTCCTTGGGGAGTCCGGGGGGAAGCACAACATTCAGAATGGGCTAAACAAGGATTCATAAGAGACTTAGACACCACATCTCAACCCAAAACCTTAAGGCATTAGGTATTTCTTCTTATATATTCAATACTTGATCCACTTGATCACCGAGTCCTTTTACTGACCAAACCGTCTGATACTACTTGTTGGGGAGTCCGGGGAAGCACAACATTCAAGATGAGTTAAACAAGGATTTATGACTTAGACACCACTTCTTAATCAAAAACCTTAAGACATTAGGTGTATGAGTCATTCTCCTTATATATCCAATACAACCTCCATTCCTAGTCAATGTGGGACTAACCACTCATAATTGAATACCCAACAGAACAAACATAACTTTCAAAACCTCTTCTGCAGATAAAATCAAAGGTCTTGCACCTTCACCGTTATCACAGATCCCAATATACATACAATTTTAAGACTCTATAGGACAAAATTTAATGTTATAAAGTACGACACTTTGTTGAGATCTCGGAAGACTAAATGTCCGTTTCAATATTGTCACACCATGATAATTTTCAGGACCACCAATACCAATAAACTTTTTTTTTTTGCGTAACATTGTCAACCAATACAAACCATCTTGGCGATTCAACACAATCAGGTTTCTTTGCGAACTCAACTAAAAGTCCGCTATTTGAGTATATTTCACCGGAGCCTATTATTGATGGATACCTAAATCTCACTGGTGTACCTTCAACATATTTCAAAAAATCTTGTACGACTGTAATCGGACATTTTGAATCGGTAGTTTTTCCAAAATCTAATCCTCCATTGGGGTCGGTGACTGTTGGCCACGGCGAAATGAAGTATTTTTTATATGGGAAAAGAGGGACTCCATGAGTGTGTAGTACTTGATTAAAATCTGGCAAAGCTAATGAAAGATTGGTGGTGAAAGCAAATAGGAGGAAGGAAATGGTGAGTAACAAAATAGACTTCATGGTTTGTTTTAGGATTATATTGTTTTTTTTATGTATGAATTAATTACTTGTGTCTATATATATATATATAATTATTTGTTTTTAAACTTTTAAAATATTGAAGTATTTGTACTATGTATTTATCTGATATCAATATTCATGAATACTCTTTTTTTAACGAGTAAAATTGACGAGTTTATTACGTGTATATGAGTTTATTTGTTATTATAATTGAAAATAATTTACGACTTTTAAAATTTTTATTGTAGATTGAATAGATTAGCAATTCAATTTTCTTTGTTAAATTGTAGTGAAAAAAAATCATATATATTTATATATATATATATATAATATTTTCTTTCGTATTTGAATATTTTAAATATATTAATTAGAAGTACATAAATAAATGAGATATTCTCTTTTATAAAATTGAGATACTGCTCGGAATATATTTTAGAGTTTATATCTCTACTTTATAAACATTATTAGTGTGTGAGGTTTATTTTATGTGAGACTTTTTTATTTTTTAATTCACAACAACAATAATTCTTATTAATGTATCATTATTTTTAATAATTTTCTATTAATATCATCGTCATTTTCAACGTGCATGAACTTACAAAGACAAATCAAATATTTAAAAATTAAAATAACAACTGATTTAATTTTATTTTTTACAAATATATCATTTATCCGTAAATAAGTGAAACATAATTTAATCTTCCACCAGATTGATTAAATAATGCCTATATTTGGAACTAGCATGTTGTCATATGTTTGAAAACAGTCGTATACGATGATTCTTATTAATTGAAATTAATTGTTTTTTTTTAAGCCAATATATAATATTAAAAAGTCATTTATTTTATTCACTGTAAAAATAAAAATGAAATTTTTATTTAAGAACAAACTATTTTTGTACATATTATAAATATTTTTGTCCAAATTTTAAAATATGACAATTGTGACTCTGATTTAAAAATTATAATTTTAACTCATTATGCAAATAGTTGGTCATTTAATTTTGATTTGATCAATATTGATTTTTTTTAGTTAATTATAATTTAGTGTTATATTTGTGATAATTAGTTGAATTTGATGACATATTGAAAGCTATTCATCCTATATATAATTTTTCATTTTTAATCTTTAGTTTGATTAACGAATTAATAATTTATGACAAAATCAAAAAGTAAAAAAAGTAAAAATGTTTCTTGGATGTGTTGTGATACAAACCCTACAACCTTATGCTCTATAATCCATGCCAATTATATGATGAATAACCAAAGGCGGAAGCGTACGTGTGGGAATTGCCATTGATGAAATCTTGGGATGATGATGATAAAGCCAATGGGTTGGGTGATTTTCCTTAGCAAAACACCCTGAAGACCTTGCTCTCTTGATGGGGATGGAGAGAACTAGAGAACCAGATAGTTTTCTCCTTTAGGGTTTGTGAAACTGAATAGTCTTGTTGTGTTTTCCTTGGGGACCATTACCCCTATATATAACTATTATTAGTTATATATCAAATTGCAGTATTTCTAATTCAACCCCTCATTAAATTTGAAACTGCCTGGTATCTACACTATTAATTTTCATAACTATTATACTCTTTAGCCATAAACTATTATATATTATTTGACCCCTAGTTTATTGGCTAATTATACAATGACCCTAACACACTTTATCAATTAATTACATATGTGACCCATAAATCTTACAATCTCCCACTGGTCACACATGTATCCTTAGGAGTGTCTTAGACTTTATGACGTCAAAAATGTCATTATAATTAACTTGAGCATAATCCAAATTTTCCCGTCCATTAATCATATCAACACATGGAACCAAAGAGGCTTTCGTCATAATAAGCATAACTAAACCCATCAATGATCACCCGTACTGACACAACTAAATGACATAGACCCATTATGAAAAGTGTAGCATGAAAATTACATGAAGTTGGTCAATGCATGTCAATTTTTCAACTGGTCATACTTTATTGAATGAGATCATACCATAACTTAAATGTACGAAGTAACCAAAACTGAATACTTTAAACTTTATTTTTTATCAGAAAATCCAAATACAATGTATTTGTATTTTACAATTAATCA
This sequence comes from Cicer judaicum, assembly GCA_037974835.1. Taxonomy (NCBI): domain Eukaryota; kingdom Viridiplantae; phylum Streptophyta; class Magnoliopsida; order Fabales; family Fabaceae; genus Cicer; species Cicer judaicum. The sequence goes on from JBBPBS010000749.1 coordinate 3,473,320, forward strand.
TAGAACATAAATTACATAATGGACGAAACTCCCACTAAAATCGAGATCCCTCAAACTGTAGCACACCCATGTGAGCAGTATGCTCATGAAAGACCTTGGGTGGTAGACCTTTAGTGAGCGGATCCACAATCATGGAGTTTGTCCCTAAGTGTTCTATGGATATCTGTCCACTTTGTACCTTCTCTTTAACAACTAGGAACTTAATGTCAATGTGTTTTGACTTAGTTGAGCTCCTATTATTGTTAGAATACAGGACTGCTGATCTATTGTCACAATACAACTTGAGTGGTCTTTCAATCCCTTCTATTATTTGCAGCCCCGTGACAAAATTTCTCAGCCAAATGCCCTGGTCAGATGCCTCATGAATTGCTACGAATTCTGCTGCCATGGTTAATGAAGCAGTAAGACCTTGCTTGGCACTACGCCAAGAAACTGCTCCACCAGCTAACAGAAAGACATAGCCTGAAGTTGATCTTAAGCTGTCTTGGCATCCCGCAAAGCCTGAGTCAGAGTACCCAGTGATCTCTAACTGGTCTGACTTCCTATATGTAAGCATGTAGTTTCTTGTTCTCTTCAAATATCTCATGACCCTTTTGGCTGCTTTCCAATGGTCAAGACCTGGATTGCTTAAATATCTGCATAAAATCCCTACTATGAACGCTATGTCTGGACGCGTACATACTTGGGCATACATAAGACTCCCTACAGCTGAAGCATAAGGGATCTTTAGCATTTCTTGAATTTCCAATCTTCCCTTAGGGCACTGTTTGAGACTAAACTTGTCTCCCTTAGCAACTGGGGTGTCCCCTGGTTTGCAATCCTGTAACCTAAACCTTTTGAGAACCTTATCGATATAGCTCTTTTGTGACAATCCAAGAATACCTCGAGATCTGTCTCGGTGTATAAGAATTCCTAATACAAAAGAGGCGTCACCAAGATCTTTCATCTCAAAATGCTTTGATACAAATTTCTTAGTTTCGTGCAACATGCCTATATCGTTAGTAGCAAGCAGTATGTCATCAACATACAAGACCAGGAAAATATGTCTGCTCCCACTGAACTTATGATACACACAATCATCAACTGTATTCATCTCAAAACCAAATGAGAGAATTACTTGATGAAATTTATGGTACCATTGACGAGAAGCTTGTTTTAGCCCATAAATGGATTTTCTTAGTTTGCACACCATATTCTTTGGGTCTCCCAACACAAAGTTTTCTGGCTGCACCATATAGATCGTCTCATCAATGTCGCCATTGAGAAGCGCTGTCTTTACATCCATTTGATGAAGCTCCAAATCAAAGTGAGCAACAAGAGCCATGATTATTCTTAAAGAGTCCTTCGATGAAATCGGAGAGAAAGTCTCTTTATTATCAATCCCTTCCTTTTGAGTATAGCCTTTAGCTATAAGACGTGTCTTATATCTCTCCATATTACCATTGGAATCCCGCTTGGTTTTAAAAATCCATTTGCAACCAATAGGTTTCACTCCTTCAGGTAATGGGATAACTTCCCAAACTGAATTGTCTTGCATAGACTTATACTCCTCATTCATTGCTTCGATCCACTTATCTGAATGGGAATCTTGCATGGCTTGATGAAAGTTGACTGGGTCGTCTTCCGTCATGGCAACATTTTCCTCTACTTCATTGATAAATACTACATAATCATCTGAAATAACATTTTTCCTTTCTCTAGTGGATCTCCGCAATGGAGCTGGCTCTTGAGGCACTTGTTCTTGAGGATCTTGAATTTGATCTGGATTTTGTTCTTCCTGAACAACCAGATCATCTTGAGTTTGTTCAATAATGGGAAAGTCAACTGGTGGAAGAATCAGTTCTGGAATTGTTACTGATTCTTCCTCAAAGACAAAATCTTTAACCTTAATCTTCCCCCCAAACTCAATATCCTCAAAGAACGTTGCCGTTCCCGTCTCAAAAATTGTTCTCAATTTTGGATCATAAAATTTATAGTCCCTTGATTTTTCTAAGTACCCTATAAAATAGCTGCTTATTGTTCGGGGTTCAAATTTCTTTTCATTCGGCCTATAAGGCCTTGCCTCAGTTGGACATCCCCAAACATGAAGGTGCTTCAGACTAGGCTTACGCGCAATCCAAAGCTCATTAGGTGTTTTAGCCGTTGCCTTAGTTGGTATTCTATTAAGAATGTATGCTGCTGTTTTTAATGCCTCTCCCCAGAGTGACTCTGGCAAGGTGGAATGACAAATCATACTGCTTACAATATCCTTAATAGTCCTGTTTCGTCTTTCAGCTACACCATTCATGATGGGTGACCTCGACATAGTGTATTGTGGGACGATTCCACATTCCTCTAGGTATTTGGCAAATGGTCCCGGACGTTATTCACCTGAACCGTCATATCTGCCGTAGTATTCACCACCACGATCAGATTTGATCTTTTTAATTCTCTTATTAAGTTGATTCTCAACTTCTGCCTTAAAGGATTTGAACACGTCTATTGATTGGGACTTTTCGTGAATTAGGTAAAGGTAGGCATATCTAGAATAATCGTCTATGAATGATATGAAATATTGTTGACCATTCCAAGAAGGAGTTGGAAATGGCCCACAAATGTCCGTATGTATCAATTCTAAGACGTCTGTAGCTCTATATGCGCCTAATTTCTTATCTTTAGGTTTCATTATAGTTAGCCACAGTTTCCGACAAATAAAGATTATCATAACCAGAAAGTAAACCGATTCCAACAACATTCGAATTTAAAGACAAAGTAAATTCTTTATTCCCGAATGAACAATAATATCCTGATTTGTCCAAATAAGAAATAGAGACCAAATTCCGTCTAAATGACGGTACAACAAAAGTGTCTTCTAAATCCAAATGATGACCGAAACTTGATAATAATCTAAATTTTCCTATGGCTTCAACTTCTACCTTCTTCCCATCTCCTACATAGATGCATCTTTCAGCATCACTAGGCTCTCGGAAGTTCAGGCAACCCTCCATTGAAACACTGATGTTAGTAGTTGCACCAGAGTCTAACCACCAAATTAACCTCAGAACAGACCAAAGACAGAATCATACCTTTCTTAACATGCCAAGCGTGATATTTGGCACAATCCTTCTTCACGTGTCAAGGACTCTTGCAGAAGAAATAGTTGTTATCCTTAGTCTGCTTCTTTTGTTCTGGACCCTTAGCAGCAGCTTTGTTCTTGGGCTCCTCAATTATTTTCCTTTTGCCCTTGTCTTTAGAGATGCTAGTAAAGTGAGCGCTTTCAGTCCTATCTTGCTTCAGCTTGTCCTCTTCTTGCACACATAATGAAATGAGCTCATTAAGAGTCCATTTCTCCTTTTGACAGTTATAAGTCACCTTAAACTGACTGAATTGCGAAGGAAGAGACATCAATACTAAATGAATGAGTAAGTTATCTGACAACTCAAGCTTTAGTCCTTTAAGCTTAGAAGCAATGTTGGACATCATCATAATGTGCTCTCTTATATTTCCCTTGCCTTGATACTTCATGGAAATTAAATTCTGAAGCAAAGAACTTGTTTCAGCCTTATCTCTTTTTTCAAAGCGTTTTTTTGCATCTCAACAAGGAAATTTTTAGCTGTAACTATCTCATCCGAGACAGCACCTCTAAAGACCTCAGGAATGCCACGCTTTATGATCATAAGACTTATGCGATTTTAGTGATCCCATTTCTCATACTCTAATTTTTCCTCAGAAGAACTAGAGTCCTTAGGAGTAGGGGGTTGTTCAATTCTTAATGCAAGGTCTAGATCCATGCAGCCAAGAACGATCAGAATGTTCTCTTTCCATTCCTTAAAATTTGTCCCATTAAGGACAGGAATAGAACTCAAATTTGCAGATATGGAAGCAATAGATGTTGTGGGAATTGAATAAAGAACGTAACTTAGAAACACACATTATAGGAAAATAAATCAATAAATAAATAAATACATATGTTCAAATCATGGAATTTAATCCATCTCAAGATACCCAGTGCACCATTGGTGTCAAGTCTTTGGACAGTAACACCAACTGCTAGTGGTACTCTTGTTGCAACGATCAACTATTGACAATAAGACATGTCAAACAATAAACCTTCCTTTGGGCCGATTTACTGCTCACATGTATACTAAATAATTGTCACACATTTATCATTGCAGGTGTACATGTGATTCTGCCAAATATTAACCTTTCTTTGGGCCGGTCAATACCCGCATGAATAAACATATACACAGCCATTTGACACTCTTCACGAGCAATTTAGACAAGAGAGGTCACTTTGGCGACATCAAGTTTCAATTAACTCATTCAAAATGTCAAACTTGACTTGAACATGTATTTATTATATCCAAATAAAACAATATTTTAAAAAAATATTGTTCACTAATATAAATTTATTTTTTTTTTCTTTTTTTGATTACAAACCCCATTCATAAAAATCTCACACAAAAACTGTAGCATTAAATTAAAAAACCCATAAATCTATAGTAACCAAATTAATTAATTAATTAAATTTAATCTTATAAGAAATAAATTAACCGAACAACAAAAAAACAAGTACCACATTTTATTACCTGCGAAAGAGCATCGTAAACAACAACATCATGGTACCAAACCAAAGTAGAAAATTGAGCAAGTGAATGAGATGTAGAGAGAGAGAGAGAGTGAATTGAGATTAACGCACGCAAGAATGTGTTGGGTATTCACTTGAACTACACGTAACTCATTCGTTTCGTACTTATATAATTACACTTGTAAAATACATTTTGCTAATTCAGCAGAGAACAAAAAAACAAAACCCTAGAATAGCAAACAAAATTGGATGCAAGAACAAAAAACAAAATATTGAATAGAATTTCATGGCATTGTTCACGATTCATTAATTGTTCCAATCGTTCAAAATTCCTAAATTTAATCCTAAAAACAAAGACAATAACCGAATTTCATCATGAATTAAACATGGTAGGCTCTGATACCATTTGTTGTGGTACAAACCCTACAACCTTATGCTCTATAATCCATGCCAATTACATGATGAATAACCAAAGGCAGAAGCGTACCTGTGGGAATTGCCATTGATGAAATCCTGGGATGATGATGATAAAGCCAATGGGTTGGGTGATCTTCCTCAGCAAAACACCCTGAAGACCTTGCTCTCTTGATGGGGATAGAGAGAACCAGAGAACCAGAGAGTTTTCTCCTTTAGGGTTTGTGAAACTGAATAGTCTTGTTGTGTTTGCCTTGGGGACCATTACCCCTATATATAACTATTATTAGTTATATCCCAAATTGCAGTATTTCTAATTCAACCCCTCATTAAATTTGAAACTGCCTGGTATCTACACTTTAGCCATAAACTATTATATATTATTTGACCCCTAGTTTATTGGCTAATTATACAATGACACTAACACACTTTATTAATTAATTACATATGTGACCCATAAATCTTACAAGATGTACTTAAACACTATATATTTGATCTTGTTTTGTTTGTGACCATACAAGAGATGCTCTTGTACATTTTGTAACAACTAGAGAGAGAGAAAGAGAAAATAACAATAAGAAAAGAAAAGTAAGTATATAAATATTGGAAAAAATCAGAGATAATTAGCTATAATTATTTCAATAATTCGAAATATTTTTTCCTCCACTTGTGCATATAATTATCTATAATTGAGAGAATAAAAACCATGGGACCTAATCCAGTAAAATCCTCTACTATAATAATTAATGAGTAAACCAAAACAAGAATCTTCCTAATAACAATAGGGAATATCAATCAACAATAACAACCTTCCACTAAAGTGGATATACCAAAGTAACTCTCAGAATAAAACTACTCAAAACATATATTAAAGTAACAAATTCGATGGTAGGAATAACATACTAAATTTATAGATCAAACGGAGGAAGTTTGTTACACACTTGTTACCACCACCAGAACCCTTATTTTTCTTCTCTGGCAACCGTTCTTCTTTCGTTGTTTTATACGTATTGTTCTTAAGAATTTCTAAATCCCTTATATTACCTTAAAGTGGACCAAGCCCATTAAAACATTTTTTTTCTTTTTTTTTCAATAATAACAATACTAATACTAATAATAATATTAATAAATGATTAGATTATTATTAATTGTGAATGAGTAGTATACATTTACTTACTTCCTAATATTTTCTCTTTATCATTTATTAGTTAGTTATAATTTAGTGTTATATTTGTGATAATTAGTTGAATTTGATGGCATATTGAAAGCTATTCATCCTATATATAATTTTTCATTTTTATTCTTTAGTTCGATTAACGAATAATTTATGACAAAATCAAATATATACCTCTTAAACACGCACAAAAGAGTCACTTTTTAAACATCAAAAAGTAAAAAAAGTAAAAATGTTTCTTGGATGTACTTAAACACTATATATTTGATCTTGTTATGTTTATGACCATACAAGAGATGCTCTTGATTATTTTGTAATAACTAGAGAGAGAGAAAGAGAAAATAATAATAAGAAAAGAAAAGAAAGTACATAAATGTTGGAAAAAATTAGAGATAATTAGCGATAATTATCTCAATAATGCGGAATATTTTTTTCCTCATCTGTGCAGATAAATGGTAGACTTCTCTCAATTTAAGAGAATAAAAACCACGGGATTTAGTCCAGTAAAATCTTCCACTATAATAATTAATGGGTACAGCAAGACAAGAGTCTTCCTACTAACAATAGGGAATATCAATCAACAATAACAACCATATAACAACTTTATAACAATCTTCAACTAAAGTGGGTATGCCAAAGTAACTATCAGAGAAGATAAACTACTCTAATTATATATTAAAGTAACAAACTCAATGGTAGGAATAACATACTAAATTTGTAGATCAAACGGAGCAAGTTTGCTACACACATGTTACCACCACCGAAACCCTTATTTTTCTTCTCTGCCAACCGTTCTTCTTCCGTTGTTTTCTGTGTATTGTTCTTCGAAATTTCTAAATCCCTTTTATTACCTTCAAGTGGACTAGGAATAACATACTAAATTTGTAGATCAAACGGAGAAAGTTTGCTACACAAATCACAAATGTTATCACCACCGGAACCCTTATTTTTCTTCTCTGCCTACCGTTCTTCTTCAGTTGTTTTCTGTGTATTGTTCTTCGGAATTTCTAAATCCCTTTTAATACCTTCAAGTGGACTAAGCCCATTAAAACTTTTTTTTTCTTATTTTTTTAATCATAACAATATTAATACTAATATTAATAAATGATTAAATTATTATTAATTGTGAATGAGTAGTATACATTTACGTACTTCCTAATATTTTCTCTTTATCATTTATTAGTTAATTATAATTTAGTGTTATATTTGTGATAATTAGTTGAATTTGATGGCATATTGAAAGCTATTCATCCTATATATAATTTTTCATTTTTAATCTTTAGTTCAATTAACGAATAATTTATGACAAAATCAAATATATACCTCTTAAACACGCACAAAAGAGACACTTTTTAAACATCAAAAAGTAAAAAAAGTAAAAATGTTTCTTGGATGTACTTAAACACTACATATTCCATCTTGTTATGTTTGTGACCATACAAGAGATGCTCTTACACATTTTGTAATAACTAGAGAGAGAGAAAGAGAAAATAACAATAAGAAAAGAAAAGGAAGTACATAAATGTTGGGAAAAACTAGAGATAATTAGCGATAATTATCTCAATAATGCGGAATATTTTTTTCTCCATGTGTGTAGATAAATGGAAAACTTCCCTTAAATTGAGAGAATAAAAACCACGGGACCTAGTCCAATAAAATCTTCCATTATAATAATTAATGGGTATACCAAGACAAGAGTCTTCATAATACTAATGGAGAATATCAATCAACAATAACAACCTTATAAGAACCTTATGCCAAAATAATTCTTAGAGAAGATAAAACTACTCAAATTATATATTAAAGTAACAAACTCAGTGGTAGGAATAACATACTAAATTTGTAGATCAAACGGAGTAAATTTGCTACAAACTTGTTACCACCTCTGAAACCCTTAGTTTTCTTCTATGGCAACCCTTGTTTTTTGTGTATTGTTCTTAGAGATAAATCCCTTTTATTACCTTCAAGTGAATCAAATCCATTAAAACTTTTTTTATTTTTATTTTAATAATAACAATACTAATACTAATAATATTATTAATAAATGATTAGATTATTATTAATTGTGAATGAGTAGTATACATTTACTTACTTCCTAATATTTTCTCTTTATCATTTATTAGTTAATGATAATTTAGTGTTATATTTGTGATGATTAATTGAATTTGATGGCATATTGAAAGCTATTCATCCTATATATAATTTTTCATTTTTAATCTTTAGTTCAATTAACGAATAATTTATGCCAAAATCAAATATATACCTTTTAAATACGCACAAAAGATACACTTTTAAAACATAAAAAAGTAAAAAAAGTAAAATTGTTTCTTAGATGTACTTAAACACTATATATTTGATCTTGTTCTGATTATGACCATACAAGAGATGCACTTGCACATTTTGTAATAACTAGAGAGAGAGAAAAAAAATAACAATAAGTAAAGAAAAGGAAGTACATAAACAACACCAACAAAATAGTTTCAAGAAAGGAGCACACAACAATGTATTATTCCATTTAGTAAGATCATACATTATGCAAAAGCATAAAATTCACCAAAACAAGAACTAAATTTCACAGGCTAGCTAGTTACCAAAGTCAAAATTTAAACAACAGAATTAACAATTCCATCTTCATGAGAAGGAGCATCCACAAACAGAACTCTAAAAGCTTTATGGTCAGCCAAACTGAAACGTGTGTCACGATCAAAAGCTTCATGTTCAGTCAAACTCATACGTCTTCCACCTTCATAATTATCATATACTCCAATATCCAAACAAATTTGTGAACCCTTAACACAAAATCCAAGCTTATAACCAAATGCATTTCCATATTTTTGAATAATAAATGTACCATTCAATATTTGTTTACCAGGATAATCTTCAGGACCACCAATACCAATACAAGCTTTGTCAATAGTATCATCGACAAATATCAACCATTTTAATGATTCAACGCAATTAAGCTTTGTAGTGAATTCGATTTCAATTGGTGTATTAGTAAATATTATACCAGGATTTATTCTTGGTACGACGAATTTCACTGAAAAACCCTTAATAGTTTCTCCGTAGTTTTGTATGACAGTAACTGGACAGTCTGAATCACCTGTTTTGTCTAGGCTGACTCCTCCACCTGAAGGTCCTCGAATTACGGGCAAAATATAGTATTTGCCACCTGAAAAAATAGGGTTATGATTATGGTCTAGCACTTGTTCAACATCTTCGTTTGAGAAAGCTAGTAAAAGATTGATTAGGAGAACAAAGAGGAGAAAGGAAATAGTGAAAGATTGCTTCATTGTTTTGCTTAAAGAGTGTATTGATAAGAATGTTTGTGTTTTGGAGGGTTTGCTCTGCCTCTATATATAATACTAATGAAAAAATGTCACTTTCATTTTCCACTCATTGATTTTATTATTATATTGTATTTGGGAACTAGCACGAGACATGTTTCACACACGTGGAAAACTATTGGATAAGATCTATATGTGTGCTTTTATTTTAAGTTTTTGTATATTAAAAATACTTTATCTCTCATTTTTTTTCTTTAATGGTCTTACATTTTGACCGATCCAAACTTTAATTTATTTATAAATATATCATAAAGATTTCTCTAAATAGTATAGCTTGTGGTTTTTATTTTTTAGGTTAAATATCACATGTGATCGTTTAATTTAATTTCAGTTAACGTTTTAGTTTTTTATTTTTGTTTTTTTTTTTTCTTGATTTAGTCCTTTATT
>JBBPBS010000749.1:3483541-3504991 GCA_037974835.1 Cicer judaicum
AATTTTTATAAAAAAAAAAAAATATTGTTGACATTTTAAAACATAAAAGATTAAATTGTCAAAAAAAATTAACATAAATGACCAAATCAAAAAATAAAAATAAAAGACTAAAACATTATCTAAAATTAAGTTGAGGGACTACGAGTAGTATTTAACTTATTTTATTTTTACAAAATTTACGGTTTTCTCAAAGAAAAAAGTACCTTTTCATTTTTAATGTTAAATATTAATATGTGAAAAAAAAAAATGGTAAAAAGTAAATATATAGTTTGAAATGATATAATAGAGGTATATGTACCGAGAGGAATTTTTAATTCCCTCACTCACGAGGAGCATGCCTTATTTATATGTTCAAATGTATATGGATTAAATCATAAAGCGTGCTTTCTTTAATCAAATTGAAAAAAGATAGAATTATTTTTGTAGAGAATTATTTTAATGATTTTTGTAAAATTATTTTTGACTATATTTTTGAGAATTGCATATTAAAAAATGTCCAACTAGTTTCATAGTTTTTTTTTTCTTGTTGGACATCCACCATCTCTTTGTACCTAAAAAAAATACAAAATAAGAGTTTGGTGACCTCATATTTTTCTCCTAGTATAAGATAATGGAAAAGGTATTTGAGGCTATATTGGTGAAGCTTATGGATACAATAATCTTCCCAAACCAGTCAATTTACATCTAGTGGATGTTATGGTTGTGGTAATCAAGGTTATTGACTTGGCTAACCTTGAAGGTAGATTAGATAAAGTTATTTTTGGATTAAGATTTTTGTCTTCTCACGGTCTTTATTTGTTCTAGGTAACAGAAGTCCTTTTGGTCACCGTCCTATTTCTTCTTGTTGTACGACGGTCGAGTCCCTTATGCTAACGATAACCTATTTTTAGTGATGTCCTTAATGGATAATGTTGGAGCATAAAATTGAGTGTTTTTCAAATTCAATGTAGTTGTCATCAAAATTTATTTTAAAAATAGGAAAATTATTGGGAAATGTTGGAAATGATGGAAATTAAATGGTATTGATGATGACATTAAATGTTGTGAATTGAAAAAATAAAAAGTCCTACATAGGAGGGAATACACTCATTAATAGCATTTATAAGGTGTAGATATTGTACTTGGGTTGGGCCGCAAGTGGCATCGCAATTTTGTGAAGGAGGGAGAACGCAAGCAAATGGACCACCACACACGCGCACCGCCGCCGTCTGTCCGGCCGGCCCGGCTTACAGAGGGTGTTATTCTAGAACGGTTTTCTACAGTGCAGTAGAAATTCAATACATCCTGGGGGACTTCGGTGGCATTGTTATTTTTCAAAAGTTAATTTCTGAAACAACAATTTTAAGACGATTTCGAACTGCCATGTCTACCGACAAAATTACTGGGACAGGTTCTTCTGTTTCTAACCTCAACAAACTGTTTCGGTTTGAGGGCAGTCACTTCAAACGTTGTCAACAAAAGATGTTATTTTTTCTAACCACAAAAACTTGCCAACGTTCTGAAGGATAATATCCCTATTGTTCCAGAAAAAACTGAACAAACAGAAAAGGATAAGATAGCTGCTGAATTAACCCGATGGGAACATAATGATTACTTATGTAATAATTATATTCTTAATGGACTTGCTGATGATCTGTATGATTACTATAGTTCCGATAACAATACTGCTCAACAGGTTTGGGATGCTCTAAAGAAGAAATATGATACTGAGGAAGCTGGAGCTAAAAAGTATGTTGTGAGCCGCTACCTCAAATATCTGATGACAGATGACAGATTAGTGGAAGCTCAGTCTCATGAAATCCAGAAAATAACGCACGAAATTATCTCTGAAGGTATGTCCCTAAATGAACAGTTTCAGATTGTTGTTATTATTGACAAAATGCCCCCTTCTTGAAAAGATTTTAAAAATTCTCTTACGCACAAAACCAAAGAGTTTTCACTAGAAAGCTTAATAACTCGCCTTAGAATTGAGGAGGAATCTCGTAAGCAAGACCAGAAAGATGAAGTTCTTCTTGTAGCAACAAAGAAGAAAAAGAAATTCATCGGAGCAGTGCTGAAGCCTAACGGCAAACAATTAAAGAATCAGAATCGCTCCTCTAAGAACAACAACAAGAATGGGAACCCTCCTAAGGTCCCTACTGCCAGACATCATCCACCTCCTAGAAATGGCCCTCTCCCGTTTACTTGTTTCAATTGTGGGAAAGAGGGTCATATGGCACGCAAGTGCAGGAAAAAGCCAGGCCCTGCAAATCAGGCTAACTTGACAGAAGACCAATTCATTGCTATGATAACTGAGATCAACCTTGTAGGTGGATCAGATGGGTGGTGGATAGACACTGGCGCCTCTCGCTATGTCTGTGATGATCGTGCTATGTTTTAAACATACACTGATGCTGAAGATAAGAAAGTGTTGTTGGGAGATTCCCACACCACTGATGTTGCTGGTATAGGAGATGTGGAACTAACATTCACATCTGGAAAAACCTTAATTCTAAAGGATGTCATGCACACTCCAGATATAAGGAAGAATCTGGTTTTTGGGTTTCTTCTCAATAAGGCAGGGTTTACTCAATCTATAGGGGCAGATTTGTACACCATTTCTAAAAATGGTATTTTTGTAGGGAAAGGGTACGCCACTGATGGCATGTTTAAATTGAATGTTGAATTGAATAAAATGTCTCCTTCTGCTTACATGTTGTGTGATTTTAATATTTGGCATGCTAGACTCTGTCATATGAACAAAAATGTGATTTCAAACTTAAATAATTTAGGTTTAATTCCTAAATTATCACCAAAGGATTTCGAAAAATGTGATTTTTGTAGTCAAGCTAAGATAACAAAGAAATCACATAAATAAGTAATTAGAGAATCTGAACCCCTAGAATTAATACATTATGATATATGTGAACTTGATGGAACACTGACTAGAAATGGAAAACATTATTTCATAACTTTTATTGATGATTGCTCTAATTTTACTTTTGTATATCTGATGAAAAATAAAAGTGAAGCGCTTGACATGTTTAAGATCTTTGTAAGTGAAATTGAAAATCAATTTAATAAAAAGATTAAGAAGTTTCGTAGTGATAGAGGAACAGAGTAGGATTCTATTTTATTGAATGACTTTTACAAAACCCATGGAATTATACATGAAACAACCGCACCGTATTCACCTAAAATGAATGGTAAAGCTGAAAGAAAGAATAAAACTCTTACTGAATTAGTTGTTGCTATTATGCTTAACTCTGGTGCTGCATCTCACTGGTGGGGGGAAATTATTTTGACTGTTTTCTATGTTTTGAATAGAGTTCCAAAATATAAAAGAAAAAAATCTCCTTATGAGATAATGAAGAAAAGACAGCCCAACTTGTCTTATCTTCGAACATGGGGTTGTCTGGCCTATGTTAGAATTCCCGATCCCAAGCGAATTAAACTCGCAAGTAGAGCATATGAATGTGTTTCATAGGCTATGCTGTAAACAGTAAAGTGTATAGGTTTTATGACCTAAATGCGAAAGTGATCATAGAGTCAAATGATGTTGACTTCTACGAAAATAAACTCCCTTTTAAATTAAGAAATAGTGGGGGCAGCAAACCCACTCAAGTCCCGGTGATAAGAAATACTGAAAGCAACAAACAAGACGAAACAGAAACTCGAAGGAGTAAGAGAGTAAGAGTTGCTATAGATTATGGACCAGAATATGTGGCCTATAATCTAGAAGAGGATCCTACAAATCTTAAAGAAGCTCTGTCATCTTTGGATGCAGATCTACGGCAATAAGCTATAAATGATGAAATGGATTCTCTAGAGTCTAACAAGACCTGACATTTAGTAGACTTGCCTCCTGGTTGCAAACCTATAAGTTGTAAATGGATTTTGAAAAAGAAACTAAAACTCGATGGATCTATTGATAAATACAAGACACGCCTTGTAGCCAAAGGTTTTAGACAAACAGAAAATATAGATTTCTTCGACACTTTTTCACCAGTCACTAGGCTAACATCCATTAGGGTGCTAATATAACTTGCGGCTATACATAACCTGGTGATACACCAGATGGATGTTAAAACAACATTTTTAAATGGTGACTTGGAAGAAGAAATTTATATGGAACAACCTGAAGGTTTTGTAATTCATGGACAAGAAAACAAGGTCTGTAAGTTAGATAAATCTCTGTATGGTCTTAAACAAGCTCCTAAACAATGGCATGAAAAATTTGATAACTTAATCATGTTGAATGAGTTCAAAGTGAATGAAAATGACAAATGCATCTATTGCAAATATGAAAATAACATTTGCACTATCATATGTCACTATGTAGACGACTTACTCATATTTGGATCAAACATTCATGTTGTAGATAAAGTGAAATCATTGTTGAGTAACAACTTTGATATGAATGACCTTGGAGAAGAAGTGTAATCCTTGGAATTAAGATTACTAGGTCAGAAAATGGAATTTCTTTGGATCAATCTCACTACATTGAAAAGATCCTAAAGAAATATAATTACTTTGACTGTAAACCTGCTTGCACACCATATGATCCAAGTGTGAAACTTTTCAAGAACTCTGGTAAAGGTGTTAGACAAACTGAATATGCAAGCGTCATTGGCAGCCTCAGTTATGCCACTGATTGCACTAGACCCGACATAGCCTATGTCGTTGGATTACTGTACAGGTTTACTAGTAGACCTAGTACAGAGCATTGACACGCTATTGAAAGAGTCATGAGATATCTTAAAAGAACCATGAGTCTTGGATTACACTATCAAATATTTCTCGCCGTCCTTGAAGGATACATCGATGCTGATTGGAACACCTTATCAGATGACTCCAAAGCAACCAGTGGCTATGTCTTTAACATAGCTGGTGGTGCTGTGTCGTGGAAATCAAAGAAACAAACTATATTGGCTCAGTCCACTATGGAATCTGAAATGATAGCACTAGCTACTGCTAGTGAAGAAGCAAGCTGGTTGAGATGCTTGCTAGAAGAGATCCCTTTGTGTGAAAAACCATTGCCAGTTGCGTTGATCTATGCGATAGTACTGCAGCTATTGCAAAAATTGAGAATCTTTATTACAACGGTAAAAGAAGACAAATTCGTCGTAAGCACATCACAGTTAGAGAATTACTTTCTAAAGGAGCTGTTATAGTGGATCATGTGCGCACTGATGAGAATTTAGAAGATCCTTTGACGAAAGGATTAGCTAGAGAGAAAGTCCTAAATACATCCAAAAGGATGGGACTATTGCCTATAGATTGACGAGTCACATGTGATGGTAACCCGACCTAAAAGACTGGAGATCCCAAGAATTAGGTTCAATGGGTAATAACAAGTCATAATGATATGAGATGAACATGCTACATAATATATGAATGAAGCATGAGTCCTGAAGCGATGAAAGGATGAGATCTATACTTTATGTGGAGGGGAGTACCTAGCTACAGGAGTACTCTTGATAGACTCACCTATGTGAATGTGGAAGTAGGGGCCGCTTCCTATGGAATTTTAAGGTAGAATTCCTAGAGCGTTCACTACATTGGGATACACGTGCATGGCACTAAATGCACGGGCTTTTGAGAATAGGTTATGTGTGGGTTTGATGTCAGAGATAGATTTCAAGACTACGAGTTACTCTTGTTGAATGTGAATCTTACTTGCTACGCAAAGGTTCAAGTCAAGAGACACCTTTGTTTATGCATAATCTTATAGAAGCGTTTGACGATATTCAATAACCTATTTTTAAATTCAAGTGGGGGATTGTTAGAAATGATGGAAACTAAATGGAATTGATGATGGCATTTAATGTTGTGAATTGGAAAAAATGAGAAGTCCCACATAGGAGGGAATACACTCATTAATAGCATTTATAAGGTATAGGTATTGCGTTTGGGTTGGGCCCCAAGGGGCACCGCAATTTTGTGAAGGAGGGAGAACGCAAGCAAATGAACCACCACACACATGCGCGCGCCGCCGTCCTGCCGGCCGGCTCGGTGCCGCCGTCGTCAGGATTGGTTCTGCCATCAACAGCTTCTCCATAGAAGGGTAGTCCTGATAGCTTGGAGAACTCCCTAAAAGTCATAGAAATTTTCTTGCCTTTAACTTCAGACTCAAATCTAATGTCTGTGAGGGTGAAGTTTGAGTAGAAGGTTCTAATAAGTCTTGGATAGATTTCCAAAGGGTAGGAGAGAAAATCTATCAATCCATGAAATTTGAGATGGTGTTGGAAGGTGAATCCATTTGCATTAAAGTAGGCAAAATCCAGAGTTCTTGCCTCATGGATTTTCCTCTTTAGGAATGCAAGGGGAAGAGGTGGTTTTCTGTTTGAGGAACCTTCCTCTTTTTGGTTTTTCCTTGGTCAGTGGCAATGGCTTTCCCTTTATCCTTTGCCAAAATCTTATGAGTGGGTATAGGAACTCTTTTTGCAGGAGGGGAAGTAGGTTGAGAAGAAGGAGTTCTACCAGTAGAGGTTAAGGAAGAGGTGGTTTTCTCACTTGTTTGTTTAACTCTTGCCATTAGAGAGATTTGAGAAGCTTGAGAGGTTTGAGAAGTTTGAAAAGTATCAAAGCACAGAGAAATCGAGTTTGGGGAGAGTTTGATAGTGAAAATGTGTTGAGAAATTGATTTAGGGATTTAAATAGTACTGTTCAGAGTCGATTTCTAAATCGATTTTATTACACATTTGCACACAAAACTTCGATTGCCAAATCGATTTTCTTACCGTTATTGGAGGGAAATGAAAGGTTTCAGTTACAGTTGCCTCCAACGACTAGTATTTTTGCAACAGTCATATTGCAAATCGATTCCCAAATCGATTTTCTTAAGTAAATGTTCAATGGATAAATCGATGTCCAAATTGATTTCCATATCAGTTCAGGAAAACTTCTCATAACAGCATCGATTTCAAAATCGATTTTTTTAACGATATTGACCAGTGCAGGTATTCTAATTGACTTCCAAAATCGACTTATTTGGCTCGCAGTTTTTATAATTTGACAAAATCGATGCTCGTGTTTGAGTTAGGAAAATTTCTCAAATCTTTGGATTTCTGGGAGAAATAATCAATTATAAAATTGATTTTTTAAAACGATTTTCCATATCCTCAATCGATTGGATTGATGTATATTTTGTCACATCGATTTTGGTTCAGCATTTATTGCTACCACAGATCACTAAATCGATTATGAAATCGATTGTCGTGTTTTATATTTTGACAATTGAGAAACTTTGTAGTATAAATCGTTTGTGAATTCGATTTTGTAATACTGATTTGAAATTTTGACACAGGATAATCGATGTACAAATCGACTTATCTATTGCAAGTTAGTAAATTTAGAGAAAACATCAATGTCTCAACCGATTTTCTAGATATATCATATTTCATTTTGATCCATTATACCAAGTTTCATTCTAATATAGAAGAAACTTTCTTTGGGTAGGGCTTTGGTAAAGATATCAGCTAATTGATCAGATGTATTAATATATTCAAGCATGATATTACCATTTTGGTATTGATCCCTGATAGCGTTTCAGCAAGTAGACTGAATCGTTGCAAGTAGGGATGAGAATAGGCTAGGCCATCCGTAGGGGCCTATGGCCTAGCCTACTTATGGCCTGGCCTATTTAATAAAAAGGCTAGGCTCAGGCTGTTTTTAAAGCCTATTTATTTAAATAAGTCAGGCTCAGGCTTATAAAAAAGCCTGTTAGGCCTAACAGGCCGGCCTATATATATTTATTATTTATTAATATTATTTTTTATTATTATATTAATAATATTATTTTCTATTTTAAATTCTATCAATTAGGAAATCACTTACTAATCATTCCATATTCAATAGTCGTTCCATATTCGATAACAGTTCTATATTTGGTAGTCGTTTTATATTCGGTAACTGTTCAATTAGTCAATCACTAAGTAGTTGTTCCTTATTTGTTTATGAAGTAATAATGGATTCGTTTAAAAAGGCTTGCAGGCCAGACCAAACTATTAAAAAGACCAGGCTTAGGCCGAAAAAAAAGCCGATGATAGGCCGTACGCTAGGCTTAGGCCGAAAAAATAAATCGTAGGCCAGGCTCAGGCCTTTCAAAGCCTGGTCTGGCCTGGCCTATTCCCACCCCTCTTTTCAAGTAATAATAAAACGGTCGTATCGAGTGTCGAACTCAAGGATTGTGTTTTACTATTGAATTATATTTAATTACTAAAATTGAACAAAAAGTTTCTAGATTGATTGAAATAACAATTAAAATTAACAACTGTGATAAAATTGATCCTTTATAATGAGAAAAATGGCAGGGATGAGTTTCACTTCGAATCCAACCTTGGTGTCTAATTTGATCCTAGTTACTGAATTCCTTTATTGAATTATTACCGAATTCTCTTTATTATTCTTCCCTTAATGTATTAGTGTTAGAACCTTTAATTTCAAAGTAACCCTTAATTCCTTAGTAGATTTAAGATTAGAACTAAGCATTACCATATAGAAATTCTCTTGTAAATTATTACTTTGCAACTAATTTAATTGGTTTCATGACCTGCATCTATCCCTAGACTACAAATTCATGAATTTCTCATCTCAAGCATTCGTAAAGTCCACTTCCATTTCAAAATACAAATCGTAGAACATTTTAATGTTGATCAAGCAATAAAAAGCATTAAGAACAGAGATGAGAAAAACAATTCAATAAACTCATTCGTATAACTAGAAATCAAATTAGAAAAATAGGGGTTTCATCTGGTTACACTCATCCCTAACAAATAGAGTTTAGTTACTCATGGTAGAGATACAAAAGATAGGGATTACAGAAGAGTTACAAGAAGTATTCATGAATGATTCTTGATAAAACTACTCCAATGGCGTTAGAAACGGCCGTCTTTGAGTTTCTATGCTAGGGCACAAGTCTCCCAACTTCCCAAGAGTCAAAAAGATGCCTAAACAGTAAAAAATTGCATTTTTATGATTGCTGATGCGCGTCACGCGCCCCAGGCACAGTCTTTGCGCTCCGGACGCGTATTGACAGTACTGAATGGCTAGAAATGCGCTTCAGGCGCGCAGGGCGCGCTCCAGGCACACTGCATCTGTTGTCTGACGTATTTTGCATGTTTCTCATTTTTCGAGTCTGCATTTGGTCCCGGAGTCTTCATGAAAGTTGTAGATATTGATCTTAGCTTTCATTAGCATTTGGATTGACTTAAATTGGACATCTAGAACTCCAGATACGGCTGCAATACTCCACATAGATCATGTTGATTTCTCACCAAAATTCAGCACTGCACTAAAACAAAGTAACAACGCAAAACTACGAAAAATCTCTACTTAATTACTAAAATCAAATAAGAACAAAAACATTTCATTAAATCAAATAACTAAAATCAACCAAATATATCAAATAACTCATTAAATTAACTAATGATTAAAGATAAATAAGACTAAAATCAATAAAAATTATGCATATGATGAAGAGTTATCAATCCCTAATGAAATGATGACTAATCTCTATATGCTTTGTTCTTGAGTTCATAATAGGATTGTTTGTGATATTTATGGCACTAGTGTTGTAACACATTATTGGCACAGTTCCAAGATCAACACCAAAGTCAGAAAGGTGTTGTTTCATCCATAATATTTGTGCACAACAACTTACAGTAGCTATATATTCAACCTCGGCTGTTGAAAGTGCAACACTATTTTGCTTCTTGCTATGCCAAGATACAAGTGAATTCCCTAATAGATGGCAAGTACCAGATGTTCTTTTTCTGTCTAATTTGCAACCAGCAAAATCAGAATCAGAATAGCCAACAAGAGTGCAAGTTGATCCCTTAGGATACCATAAACCTAGATTTTTGGTTCCTATTAGATATCTGAAAGTTCTTTTGACTGCACTTAGATGGGATTCCTTAGGATTAGCTTGATATCTTGCACACATGCAGACACTAAACATAATGTCAGGTCTACTAGCTGTAAGATATAATAAAGATCCTATCATGCCTCTAAACATGGTCATATCCACAGATTTTCCCTTTTCATCTTTATCCAAATGACAAGATTGACTCATGGGTGTATCAATAGATTTAAATTTATCAAAGCCAAACTTCTTTAAGAGATCATTACAATACTTGATTTGACTTAGGAAAATACCATTCTTGCTTTGATTGATTTGAAATCCTAAGAAGAAGGTTAATTCTCCCATCATGGACATTTCAAATCTTTCTTTCATCGTATTTTCAAATTCTTTGCAAAGCTTACTGTTTGTGGATCCAAAAATTATGTCATCAATATAAATTTGGACAAGCAGAATGTCTTTCCCCTTTTTCTTTATAAAGAGTGTTTTATCAACATTTCCTCTTAAAAAATTTTGTTGTATGAGGAAATTACTGAGTTTTTCATACCAAGCTCTTGGAGCTTGTTTCAATCCATAGAGAGCTTTTGTTAGTTTATAAACATGGTTTGGAAAAGCAGGATCCTCAAATCCTGGAGTTTGACTAACATAAACCTCCTCCTGGATATCTCTATTCTGAAAAGCACTCTTTACATCCATTTGATACAATTTAAAATCTATGATACAAGCATAAGCAAGCAAAATCCTAATTGCTTCTAATCTGGCTACAGGAGCATAAGTCTCATCATAATCAATACCTTCCTCGTGGTTGTATCCTTTAGCAACTAGTCTAGCCTTATTTCTTGTTATTACTCCATTCACATCCATCTTATTCCTAAACACCCATCTAGTTCCAATAATATGTTTGTTTTTTGGTTTAGGAACTAAGATCCATACTTTGTTTCTCTCAAATTGATTAAGCTCTTCTTGCATGGCAATTATCCAATCATTGTGCAAGAGAGTTTCTTTTATATTCTTAGGTTCTACTTGAGAAACAAAAGTTGTGAAATTACAGAAGTGTCTAAGGAATTTTCTAGTAGCAATCCCTTTAGAAATTTCTCGATGTTGTCAATATGATGGTTTTTGTTGAATTTCCATTCCTTAGTTAAGTCATCTTCCCTTATAGGTTCTATATAATCAATGTCAATTGGACGTAATGTTTCATTTGGTTCTTTTGGATCTGATTCTACAATTTCATCAAGAGAATCACTAACTGTAAAAGGGGTACTGTTCAAGTTTTTGGTAAACATTTCATCAAATTTTATTCCTCTATAGTTTTAGTTCCTTTATTGTAGATCCTATAGGCCTTACTAGATTGTGAATATCCTAGAAAAATTCCCTCATCTGCTTTAGAGTCAAATTTCCCTAGATGCTCTTTTCCATTATTCAGTACAAAACACTTGCATCCAAAGACTCTAAAATAGGTAATGTTTGGTTTTCTATCTTTCTATATTTCATAGGGTGTTTTTCTAAGGATAGGCCTAATTAGAACTCTATTTATCACATGAGTATATGTGTTTATTGCATCAGCCCAAAAGTATTTTGGAAGCTTAGAGTCAATTAAGCATTGTTCTAGCTAGTTCTTCTAGAGCTCTATTCTTCCTTTCTACAACTCCATTATTTTGTGGAGTTCTTGGGGCTGAGTAAATGTGGGTAATTCCTTTTTTATCACAATAATTGTCAAAAGATTCATTTTGAAATTCTCCACCATGATCACTCTTAATGGAAACATTTTATGATTATTCTCATTTTGAACTTGATTTGCAAAATTTTTGAAAATTGAGAAGGCATCACTTTTGTGAGACAGAAAATAAGTCCATGTATATCTAGAGAAATCATCAACTAAGACATAGCCATAAAGATTTCCTCCAAAACTTTTTACTTGAGAGGGACCAAATAGATCCATGCGAATCAATTGTAGAACTCTATTAGTTTGTACTAAATCTATTAGTGGGAAAGAGGACTTGACCAATTTAATTTTCTCACAAGAGTCACATAATTTGTCCTTACTAAATTTTCTGTTAGGAAGACCTAGCACTAGTTGTTTGCTAACAAGTTTGTTAAGATGGTTTATATGTATGTGAGCTATTCTCTTGTGCCACAACCAATCTTCATCAGATTTAGATAATAAACAGCAAACATTATTTGCAGGCAAAAAGTCAAGATCAATCATGTATATATTATTTACCCTTTCACCTACCAATTTTATGCTATCATCTTCCTTGTGCTCAAGTGTACAATTGTGTGATGTAAAATATACCTGATAGCCTTTATCGCAAAGCTGACTAATGCTAAGCAGGTTGTGTTTCAAACCTTTTACATAGAGAACATCCTTGATTACCGTTATTGATTCACTCCCTATGTCTCCAGCACCAAGTATTTTGCCTTTGTTGTTGTCACCATACTTTACATATTCTACTTCTTTCTAATTTAGAGATATGAATTTTGATTTGTATATGCTTGGAACATCCACTGTCTAGGTACCATGAGTGAGATTTTGATGTCAAGCCGGTCTGCAAAACACAATTCAGACTTTGGTTTTAGGTACCCAATTTAGATTGGGTCCTTGAGGGTTAGTCTCAATCACATGTTTATTTACGCTCCAAACTTGTTTCCATCCCTTGTCAGCAAGCTTTTTCAATTTACAATCAAAAGATATATGTCCCTTTTTGCAACAAAAATGGCATGAAAAAGCAGAGGATGTACTTTGAGTTGGTTTAATGAAAACATCATGAAATTGCTTTGATCCAACAAATTTATGATTCTTTTGAGCATTCCTATTTGGTCTATAGCCAATTCCAGATTTTTCATTTGCATTCTTTTGGTTGCCAAGAAGAACATTCAGGTTGTTTCTACCACTAGTAAATTTTGCTAAATCAAATTGTAGTGATTCAACCTTTCTTTCAAGTTCAATAAAATTAGTGAGTCTATCATGTGCTTCCTTTTTCAAAAGTGCATTCATGTCTTCAAGCAACTTATGATCCTTTTTTATTTCTTCATACATCATGCATTGTTTTTCTAACATTTTCTTAGTGCAAATCAATTGTTTCACTACCTTAATATGTTCATCATGCAATTCTTCATAAGAGGGATTAGAGGTAGTATTTACATCGCTATCTGAATCTGAGTTAGTGTTGGCCATTAGACACAAGTTTGCTTCTTCTTCTGAAGTTTTAGAAGATTCTTCATCATTGTCATTCCAAGCTATGTAGCCTCTTTTAGTTTTTGAAGATGGTTGATCATTGCCTTTACCTTTCACAAACTTGTATCTATTTTGTAGTTGAAAACATTCAGATTTAATGTGGCCTGATTTTCCACATTCATAGCAGGTTATCACCTTGCTATCATTTGTCTCATTCTTGCTGAAGCTTTTTGTCCTTGAATTGAATGGTTTGCTTGGTTGGTTTCCTTTCTTCTTCAGAAATTTCTTGAACTTTCTGACCAGCATTTCGATTTCAGGTTATTCATCAGTTTCACTCTCTGAATCATCAGTACAGGTTTCTGGTTCAGTTTTTGCTTTATGAGCTTGAGCTTTCAAAGATAGTCCCTTCCTTTTCCGATCAGTTTGCTCTGACTCATTCAACTGGTGCTGCTCCATTTCATGTTCTTTGAGCTTGCCAAGGTGGCAATGGTCATGCTTCCAAGATCCTTTGATTCAGCTATTGCATTGACCTTAGGTTGTCATTCTCTTGTTAAGTATCTCATTACTTTGTTTATTTGTTGCTCATTGTCAATTACTTTCCCTAGAGCATTCAGATTGTTAATGACATGTGTGAACCGGATCTGTAAGTCATTGATTGACTCATCCTTCTTCATATTGAAGAGTTCATATTCATGCATCAGAGTGTTAGTGCTGGCCCTCTTGACATCAGTCGTGCCTTCATAAGTTTCTTGGAGTGTATCCCACATTTCTTTGGCGGTTTTGCAATTCGATACCCTGAAAAACTCATCACCACTCAAAGTAGAAGTTATTATATTTTTGGCTTTTGCATTATAGCCAACTCTTTTCTTATCATCATCAGACCAATCAGATATTGGTTTCATGATTAATGATGCATCAGTACTAGCAAGTCTAGGCACATAAGGACCATTTTCTACTGCATCTAATATGTCAAGACCAGTTGCCTCTAGAAAGATAAGCATTCTTTCTTTCCAGTACATAAGCAGACCCATTAAAGGCAGGGGTTTAGCTAAAGAGGCACATTCGCCCAAGAATTCAGTAGAGGCCATTTTCTTTTTGAGATATAGTCTAAAAGATTAAGCTCTTGATACCAATTGTTGGTGGAATGGCCTCTATCCTTAGGAAGTTGTACACAATATTATTAACTAGATTATCCAATTCCTTGCTAAGTGATGAACTTAATATTAAAACCAACTTGTTTAATATTAATTCCAATTTAACAATAATAGATTCAAAACTTATTCAAAACTGAGATTCAAGAACACATGTATTATCAAGATAAAGAGTATAGAGATAGATTCAAAACTGATATTCAAGACACATGTATTATCAAGATAAAGAGTATAGAGATAGAGAGCTGTTCACCAGGGATTTTTATACTGGTTCAATTATCTATTCGATAGTCTACATCCAGTTCCGAAATCACTTACTGATTCCAGCCTTTACTAGAAATGATTTGAGTATGTTTACAGACTTTTCAGCACGCTCTAGCAAAATCAGATTGAGATCTCTTTTAGATGATCACACACACTCTAAAAGATGACCACCAGTTTCACAATACTGGATTTCCACACACTTTCTTTTACAAAGATGGTTCTTTAAAAAAAGACTAAAACACTTTATTCAATCACAATGAATTCTCACACTAAGTATTTGCCAATAATGTTTGTGAGTTACAACAATTTTTCTCAAAGTGTATTTTTCGAAAAGCTAATGAAATTCTTTCAGTTATGTTATAAAAATTGTGATTGATCTAGTTTATATAGTTTCAGAAAAACTTCAGACAAATCGATTTCCCAATCGATTTTATTAATGCGTATTACTAGATCAATCGATTTCCTAATCGATTTCGCGTTTCTTGTTTTTCTTGAAATTCTTGAAATAGATGAACTAATCGATTTGCTAATCGATTTTTTAATGCATATATCAGAAACTGATACTCAATTCATATTAGAGTCGATTGAATAATCGATTATAATTGTTTTGTTCAAAATACGAGATCAAACAATCGATTACTCAGTCGATTCACTTTCATTAACATAATCGATTTGGCAATGGGCTAATTTCTCCCTGTAACTCAGACACTTAATCAAATCGATTTGCCAATCGAATGATTTGTCCTTGTAACTCAGATATTTAATTAAAATCAATGTGCCAATCGATTATACAATATGTTTCTGATAAATGATGAATTAATTAATTCATGCAATCGATTAACTAATTGATTAGTAGAAATCTTGTAACTTAAGAAAAGTATATCAATCGATTGTCCAATCGATTTCTTTTAATCATAGAACACAGATCTGATAAAAACATTTAAGTAATCAATTTTCTAATCAATTAACTCAGTGAAAACTTTGTTCTATGAATCAGAAAATCGATTAACCAATTGATTGAATTACACACTTATTTTATGATTTCAGTTTTAATTGGCAAATATTAGATGTGTGAAATCATAATGATGAATCTAACTAATAAATACTATGAAAAATAGACAAATTTACACATAATCTTCAAGCCTTGTATTATATGATCAATCTTTGCTTGATTGCTTGAGATCCAAGATTTGTCCAAGTGTGGTGTTTGATTATTTCCTGAAATGTATCTCAACCCAAACTATTATATTAATCAGATAATGCATATACATTGTATGTTTGGAAGTTATATCAAAATCATAGTCAAAGAGACATATGTCGTTGTTGGAAATGAGGATTGTCGAAAAAAGAACTAGTGTAGTATGCATGTTTTTCTTATGTATTTATTTAAAATAAAATGTGATTATTCTTTGCAAACATACATCAACACTTATAATTATTTAGGCCAATATGTGGCACAAAAACTATTGTTGGAACTGATTCACTTGTTTTCTTGTTAAATCTTTGAATGACCAGGAAATTACTTGAAATTCTATAGTGCAATAAGACGTGTTTATCCAAGTATCAAAATTATCTCAAATTGTGATGGTTCTTCAACGCCTCTAGATCACCCTGTTGATGTGTATGTTTATCATGTAATATATCTTAACACGATTTCTTTGATTACTGATTTCAATGGAGTACTATTTTTCAATTCTAATATAAACACTAATCCACTTATAGTATCTTATCTCACCATTTTTGGGTTAGATTTATACAAGCGCAAATGACATGTTTTCTAGGGCTGCAACATTTAACATGAAGTGGTCCAAAGGTTTTAAAAACTCTCTTAAACACTCTTCTATTTATTGTTTATCATTGGCATTTACTTTCGTGCTCAATCCAATTGAACACTTTACAGGAATTTGTAAGTGAGTATGTGGTGACTGGAAAGGATGATGGGCAAGGAAGTCTTTTGGCAGCCCTAGCTAAAGTCGGGATCCTTATTGGACTTGAAAAGAACAAGTTTATTGAAGTTTCTTATTAACTTTTATTGAGTATTTACGTAGAAGGTATTAATAATGCATAAAATTGAAAGACGGTCGATAAAATCCGACCAGCTACAGAACATAATATTTATTAAATTGCTATGAAACATTCATCTAGTTTACTAAATATGGTATTCATCATTTTCATTTTTTTTCTTTCTTTATAGGAGGTAATTTCTTATGTTAAGCCAGGAGTAAATTATAGATTGGTTTACCCTTTCCTTTAGATAAAAAACTATGTGTCTGTACCTATTAGCCAAAAGGTAAAGTAGATAATTAACTATTTCATGTTTCTAAACTATTGCTTAATAAACAAATTCAGAAAAGTGTCTTAAGAGGATTTCATTACTCTAAATATCATTACATGAAAACTATTTCTAATTCAAATGTTTAGATAAATAAATTATGTACCTTCACACGGGCAAACTAAGATTTTTGTCATTTTTCTTTCATTAGGTGGAACCCCATTTCAATTGTATTCAACTCTATGGAACTCCTAGCTACTGGATGGAGTTATTTTTCTCATAGTCAAATGGAGCAACACTTTTGAATTCATCACTTCGAACAACCGCTTCAAACTCCTTAATTGCATCAATAATTACTTGGCAAATCTCTGTTGATAACAAAAATTACATACGAATGAAGGTAATGAAAACAACTCGCATAAGTAAAATTATTTAAGAAACTCATTCTAACTAAAAATAAATTCAAAATTTACATTTAATTTACTGGTATTAATAATTTAGAATTACAATGAGTAGAGAGATAAAATAAAATAAATTTAATTTAATAAATAATAAGTTTTAGTGACAGTCAATAGTGTAGGAATACATCAATTCTTTATTTATATTTATCTAATTTTTAGTGACAGTCATTATTGTAGGTAGAAATCAAAAACATGTAGTGACAGTTCTCAGAGTGTAGCAAACCGTCCCCTTACAGTTGACACTAAATTTGAGTGTCACTCAAAGTATTATCGACCTTTACCTACAGTTTTTTACTTTTAGTGACAAACTTTGTATGTCACAATAAGTCAATTTTTTTGTAGTGCACCTAGATTACCTACCGATCTAACAAGAATGCAAATAAGAAAGAATATTTGTAATTTAATTAATGACATATAAATAATTAATGCATCTAGATAGTTCTATATTATAGAATTATATATCATGTCATTAAAAATATATTAAATCGTCGTTTTTTAGTTCAAAAATATAAGAGATAGATAAAAAATTGCCGACTTTTAAAATAAGAGGACTAATTCTATGAATTGATAATAATAATAATAATAGAGGAACCAAAACTAAAATTAAGTTAAAAATTTATATGTATGATCGTTAAGATAACTAACTTTAACTTGGCCTTAAATTTATAATACAATATAGGGTAAATACCACCTATAGGTTAAGAGACTATAGGTGGTATTTACCCTATAATATTATGATTAAATTAACTTTATAATATAATTCATCTCCACCTATGGGTATTTTTATCGCTGCTTGCTAATGTCCTATTTTTCTAAAAAAATAAGCTCTTTCCAAATATAAGTGGGTGTATATTAACAATTATTATTGACATTTGGTATTATACACTTACTCATTTTTAGAAGAGTATTTTGACAAATTTTTAGCTTTTTTTTTTCGCACATGCCGTACTCATTTTTAAAATCTAGGGATGTATTCTAAAATGATTGCATGAATTAGAAGAAATAACTTGAGTGATAGTGTGAGTCTTAACACTACAAGGAAAAACGGGATATACTTAATGTTTATTTTGTCTTTATCCACGGCATGTCCGTAGATAACTAAAAATTACAATTGAGAATATTTAAAAGGATTACAATTGTATCAACAAGCTCAAACAACATAATATATGTCCTAAGTATGTGTTTGACAAACATCAAAACAATCTAATTAGCTTAGGAAACTATGCAATCACATAAATGACACATCTTGTGTATCATTCCTTCAGTGCAAGATAAAATTTAAATAAGTTTAATTGGTTGTTATTATTTTATACTCAATTTCTATTATATTAAATATCAATATAAAATTAATTTATACTCAATTTTTATTACACGTCATTATAAAATTAGTTTATAGTAATATTACACATATCATGTAACTAGAACATGTTGCATATTTTTAATGGTTATTCATAAATAATATTAGAGTTAAATTGTTTTTTTGGTCACTTGATTTGTTTTTTAAATTTCATTTTGATCTTTTAATTAATTTTCGTTTTGTTTGGGACCCTTAAATATAGTTATGTTAGCCACTTTAATCTTTTTGTCAAATTTATTGAAAAAATATTAAATAATAGATATGTGTCACTTAGGAGTGTACGAGACTAATTTCGTCTCACAAATTCGACCTAACGCATAAGTAACGGATTGGGTCTGACACAGTCCAAAAAAAAAACCAAGGAAAAACAAAAAAGATAGGACATGGACAAAGTAAAAAAAAAATAAAAATCAGATTCAAGTTACTCTCCAAATGATCTGTCATGTCTCAGAATACATTAAAGACAAAGGATTTTTTTTTTTATAATTATGTTACCTTATTATTAATTCACTATACTAACTTAACTTAGGGTTTGAAAAAAATTAGCTCTTCCCTGCCACCTTACTACTCCATGTGACTCCATACTCACTTTTCTTCTCCTCTCTCTGTAATTTTCTTCTTCTTCTTTGTTGTTTTTATTATTATTATTTATTATTATTATTATTATTATTATTATTATTATTATTATTATTATTATTATTATTATTATTATTAAAGAGTAAGACTATTATGTGGTGAAAGATTTATAGATCTAATAAGTAATCGGTTACTTGTTTTGATTAAATTATTTGTATGACAATATTATGAGTTACTATTTTTAAATGAATTGACAAATAATCAAAAGTGACTTGCTATGAGTTATTTTATTATTATTATTTTTTCTAATTTATTTTAAAAGAATTACTAGTTGACAACTCGTCTTTGACCAACTCAATTTCGTCTTATTTCATCTCGTCTTTATTAAACCCGCAATTAATCAAGTTTGATTAAAGGACGAATTATGGTCTAAAAATTGACCGATCAAATATTAAAATCAGATAAAAAAAACCTAATGAGTCATTTCTACACCTTTAATGTCCATGTTGACTCAATTGTCTCAAAATAAAAAATAAAATAAAAAGTTAAATCCAAACAAGAAAATGTATTTCATTTCTTATGTCGTGGAGAAAACGACTACAACATCACACTATGCCTCATAGGTTGATAGAAATAATCAAATTAAATTATAATAGATTTCAATGTTATGTTTCGTCGATGTCACTTCACCCTTTTGAAAATTGAATATAATAGAATTTGTATTACATGACACATTTTAGGTCGGTCTGTTTGTGAATTATGTCAGAAAAATTTTCAAGATATTTTTTATGTTGTTTTCCTTGATTTTTGATGTTTAGAGAAAATCAAAAATTAAAATAGAAAAGGATGAATTTCAATTGTTTTATATTTTCTTCTTTATTTTAAAGTATTTTTCATATTTGGATATATTATGAGTTTGAAAGAAAAAGATAAATTTAGAAAATAAAGACTTGAGCTTTGTGTAATTAAGATCTACTATTTTTTGTGTGTTTTTTTTAGATGTGAGATGTGGGATTTACATACGTTGTTGGGATGTTAGGATATGACTAATATGACCAACGAAACTATTAAGGACTAAAATTTAACAAATATTAATTAAAAGATCAAAATAAATTTTTAAAAATAATTAAAAAACTAAAAAAGTAATTTATCAAAAAATAAATAATTTTTTATTGTACAATGGTTAATGAATTAAGATATTCATAGTACGATTTATTTCTATGTTATAAAATAATATTTGTGAACCAATATTTTTTAAAATTATTATATAGTTGAATTAATTATTAGTTTATATAAATATTATTCCACTTATTAAATACTTAAATTAATTGTGCAAGCACATAATTTATTAGAACAATTTAGAATTAAAATAAGTTACATTAGCAAGAATTAATAATTTCCAGCTTCATAAGAACGAACAGGATCAAACATAACTTGCAAAGCCTCTTCTGCAGATAAAATCAAAGGTCTTGATCTTCACCTTTATCAAGATCCCAACATACATACAATTTTGAGAATGTAAAGGACAAAATTTAATATTATAAAGAACAACAGTTTTTGGAGCTCTCGGAAGACTAAATGTCCCATTCAATATTGTTACACCATGATAATTTTCAGGACCACCAATACTGATAAATTTTTTTTTCGTAACATTGTCAATCAATACCAACCATCTTGGCGATTCAACACAATCAGGTTTATTTGCGAACTCAACTAAAAGTCTGCTATTTGGGTATATTTCACCGGGACCTATTATTGATGGATACCTAAATCTCACCGGTGTACCTTTAACATATTCCGAAAATTCTTGTACAACGGTAATTGGACATTTTGAATCGTTAGTTTTTTCAAAATTTAATCCTCCATTGGGGCCGGTGACCGTTGGCCACGGCGAAATGAAGTATTTTTTATATGGGAAAAGAGGGAGACCATGAGTGTCTCGTACTTGATCAAAATCTGGCAAAGCTAATGAAAGATTGGTGGTGAAAGCAAATAGGAGGAAGAAAATGGTGACTAACAAAATAGACTTCATGGTTGTTTTATTAGTATATTGTTTTTTATTTATTTTTATGTATGGGTTAATTACTTGTGTCTATATATATATATATATATAATACTTGTATCATACTTTTAAAATATTGAAGTATTTGTAGTATGTATTTATTTGGTATCAATATTCGTGAATACTTTTTTTTACCGAGTAAAATTGATGATTTTATTATGTGTATTTGAGTTTATTTGTTATTATAATTGAAAATAATTTATGATTTTTAGAATTTTTAATGTAAATTGAACAATTCAATTTTCTTTGTTAAATTGTACTAAAAAAAATCATATATATATATATATA